>APFE031125523.1:1846-35714 GCA_000404065.3 Pinus taeda | reverse complement strand
TTCTAACGGGTGATGAGCTGTTGATACTGTCATGCAAGAAGGATCTTGCTATAGAGTTTGAGATGAAGGACTTGGGCCTCCTTCACTATTTCCTAGGATTGGAAATATGGCAGCGCAGTGGTGGACTGTTTGTTTCTCATGGCAAGTATGCTCGGGAGATACTGGAGAAGTTCAACATGCATGGCTGCAAGCCTGTTGATACTCCTCTTCCTGGAGGTTGGAGGAAGGAGGATGCCACTTCAGGAGAAGAAGTGGATGCCACTGTTTATCGATAGTTGGTGGGGTCGCTAATGTATTTGGTCAATACACGACCCGATATATGTTATGCAGTTAACCAGCTTTCACAAGCTATGGTTAAGCCTACCAAGCTCTTCTAGAAGGCGAGAAAGCATGTATTGCATTATTTGAGAGGCACGTCGGGATATGGATTGTGGTACAAACAGGAGGATGAGGTGAAGCTATGTGGCTTCATGGATGCAGATTGGGCAGGGAGCTCAAGAGGCTGAGTATATGGCAGCATTGACATCAGGTACCATCATATCAGAGATTGTGTGCAGCGGAGAATTATGCTACTTTCATACATTCCAATGGAGGATCAAGATGTTGATATTCTGATGAAGGCTCTCACCAGGAGAAAATTCGAATACCACCGAGGTAGGATAGGGGTTGCTGATAGTCCATATCTTGTCGAGAAGGAGTGTTGAGATTGCAACAAGATGATGGAGCTTAGTGAAAAGAGTCGCCTTCACTAAGTGGGCCCACAGGAAAATTATGGTGCAAATTCTATTTTTAGACATATGGATCATGTCTATGAGTTGCAAGATGTTGTTTATGGATGATTGGTCAAGTTGGGAAAAATAGATGGACTTCTATTTTTAGACAACAACAGTAACACTGTCAAGTCTAATTATAGAGTAGTGAAATATTATTAGCTTATAATAATATTTAGACTATAAACTTTATCTTATTCTCTTGGAGCACTTTAGTTTGAGCTACAGGTGTGGCACATGCAGCTGTAAGAAGGAAATATGTTTTCTTTGTGGGTCAGTTGAGTTGTTGCATGCATGATTTTCGTTAGAACTCAATCAGTTGAGTTGGGTGGAGTTGATTGTGGAGTTGATGGAGTTGTGTTCAGTTTGACTTGGTTAAACTAGTTGTAATTAGTCTAACTGCAAATAGATTAATGATGAGTTGTTAAACTAATTATTAACTCATAATGCAACTAAAGAATGCATCAGTTAACTCAGTTGCATGTCAGTGCATGTTCAGTTCAATAGGGACAGGTGTTAGAGGATCAGATTGCTATCAGTTGTGACTATAGTTGTGCATGAGGATTTGCACAATCAATGGGATTGAGTTATGCAATGAGAATTGGCCAATACCAGGTGATTATAGCCTCTGCTCACGTGATTCCCAATGTGAGTGATTCTTTTGGGGTAAATACGAGTTTGGTTCAACCATTCTCATCCATTCTTGAGTAGGTATTGAGCAGTGGAGGCAGGCAAGCAGTGGAATAGATTTGGAGATCAGATCTAAGCTGTATTGTGTGTAACAGGTGGAGATAGTGCTGGATACTTGTGAGAAGTATTGACTATTGTAATATTACATGTTCTCAATCATTAATATATAGATAGTGCGGGGTTTTTAGCTGTAAGCTTTCCCCGTGTTACATACTGTGTTAATGTGTGCATGCTCTTGATGTTTTATTGTTATTGATGCTGCTATATTGATGATCAACGTAGAGGAGCTTATGTATTGTGTATGTATTCCGTAATAGTACATGATCAGGATAATCTCTATTGAATATGTGTTTATTATTGAAAATTTCTACAGAGGTCAAGAATTGATGTCATAAGTACCAACCCTCAATAATTACCCAATCAAGAATTGTGGATTTTTATGGAGAAAAATAATATTTCACCACTAGGAACATTCATCACATGCCATATCATGAGTAGCATATGCAATTTCCAACCAAATAGATTTCAAATTTTATCTTCCCGAAATCAAGACACAATATAACGTTAATCTAGGTGCAATAATTTAATACATTATACATTTTTCAATAGAAAAAGTTGACAATGTAATATATTCATCCACAATTCAAGAGATATCTCCAAAGAAGATCAAAATTTCATATCCAAATAATGAAATGCATCCAAAATCATCCAATAGCCAATCCAAGTAGTGTGATCTTTTCAAAGAGGTAGAAATTCCCAAGTGATCATGATGATCAATAAAAATGAAGTTATGTTTTATTTATATGAGTCCTACTAAGTTGAATTATGCCTATGAGCCCCCAAATATTATAAAAATAGGCAAGATATATCTCTTGGTCACAAGCTAACCAAATAGCTTTTGCAAAACATGAATTAATCATCTAAATACAAACTGAAGTGATGATGTCATGCTAACTTAGGGCCATTGGAAGGCAACATTGAGTCCTCTTGGTGCCAAAATGTGTGAGAGGGCTCCACAAATCTAGAACTAGGGAATGACCCCTAACTCTCCATGTAAGTCATCATGTTTAGCCCCAATATATGTTTGGGGCACAAAAACTAGTCTCATGGTTCTACTGATGGAAGAGTAGCCTATAACGCTCCAAAGTTGAGGGCTCTGATGATGATGCTTGCGCTCCCATGTCTCAAGGGGTGAGACAAACCTCCTCTAGGCCTTAGATCAGCTCCCACACCATGTGGTAAATGCTAATTCGGTTGGGGCACATTGCTCTAAGTACATCTTCTCATGAATAATGTCAGAAAATAAGCATAATGTTGAGGGTGTTGAAGGTGCCCAAGGCGTGAAATGATGCTATGCACATGATGGGAGTCCCATAACTCTCAATGCTTCACCCCGAGTTGTCAATATGATCCTCTAGTAGACATGGGGCCCAATTAAGTTGCCTAGACCGTGATGAAACCACTTTCTAATTACATATAATGTCCAGTGCTACATCCTCGCCATTAGGTACAATAATTCATTAGTGCATCTAGGTGAACCAAGATTATTTATCAAGGGCACATTACGACTTCATATGGGATTTCCTTCCAAATTTGGGATTTTATCTCAAAGTATTGTTACTTCCCTAGGTAGGATTGGCTAATAAACAACCCTATTAAGTGTTCCCAACCCCTAAGGGGAAAGATAGGTCCTTGGTACGTCCTTCAAATGATAAGAGTCATGTGAATGATGATGAATGGATGGGGACATGGGGGTCTCAAGGCCAAATTTCATGGATCCAAGGATACAATTGATGAGGGATTCCCACATATTTGGTATATAGATGTATAAGAAAGTAATCATGGATACATGAGTTACCCTAACCTTTGTTTTTCCACCCCTCTTTATTAACCTTTTTTCATTTCTTGATTTTTCCTTGTATTACTACTTGGGGCTCCAGGAAATTAGAGTATGTAATGTATGATGTAAAGCAGTTATTACCCCCTTAAACTGGGACAATTGATCACCCCCTTAAAGTGGGGTAGTTGATCAACCACAAGGGTTGGGATGTGCATGGGTTCCTTAATGATGTGGGGGCAATCATGGGGTCCCTAGGAACCAAAGTGATGAAAGGGGTAGAGATTATGTTTGGCTTTTTCCCATGTGTTACATAAAATTTCCCAACCATATTTTTCATTTTATAATAATTATTTTCTTTTATTTGTTGCTTGTGGCCATGATATACTTTTAACTTTATTTTAGTTGCATCAACCTTTGGGGAAACATTTCCACACCCAATCCAAACATGTGGACAAGGGGAGGGGTTGTCCCACTGACTTGTAGACCCAAAGAAGGAAAATGATGAAATATGGCTTCTAATGTGTAAAGGTTAATGAAAAACATGAGATGGGAAAACATGACCATAATATCAAAATTAGGGTTTCCAAAGTAGTGCCCTTCCTAAAACTATAGGCCAATAGGGGAGATCCCATGATATTAATATTAAGAATCAACCCCCCATTTAAGGAGAGGGAACAAGACTATGGTCAAAGCCCTTCCTTATTTCAAGTCACCCAATAATCCGTGCCCAAGATGCCAAAGAAAAATAAGCATAATCACCTGATTGCATAATGAAAAACATACCTTTTAGGTTGGATTTCCCACCTTTTAACATGTGATCTCAACAATTGGATGATGTGACATATGAATTATATAGGGAGTGTAGATCAAATGGCACAATATATCAGACATGTCAGTGGCTATTAGGGGTTGTTGGTTGCCTACTGAAGAGATATCTAGGAGAAAAATTATCCTATGGGGTCACCCACTTTTGGTGGGTAACAATCCCTAAATGCACAATCTCAATCCTACAATTTGATAACATAGTTCTACTTTAAGAAAACAAAGTGAACAAGAAACAATTCACATAAAGGCAATTTTCAAACTCATCTTCATAACGTATTTTATGAGATCTTGTTGCTACGTCTCCAGATTCACTTAATGTATGAATTGTTTTATTATCTCTCCTTCAAAGAGGCGTTCTCCTTCTTTACAACAAGGGCTGAAAACTTCTCGCCATGTGGCTCATACTCCTAAAGGTGTTCTCCTTCTTTACAACAAGGGCTGAAAACTTCTCGCCATGTGGCTCATACTCCTGAAAGGGCTACCTTTTCCTCTACAAAAGGAACTTAAGGCTCTCACATACATGACCATTCTCTAGCACCATAAGGGCTTTAAGTAAGACATTTTCCCTACTTATGGTCATTCAGCAAGTTTATAACATGCTCCTTAACAAGATTACAAATTTCCTCTCACTTATAATCTCTTTCCAATGAACTCATATAAGGAATTTATAAAATTCTCCATTTGAAAGTAACTCAACAAACCTAGGATACCAAAACCACAAAATGAGGATCGACAACCACTCAAGGGATAAAAATAAGAGAGAATCCCAACCATGTCTATGAGACTCTCAACCAAGCCCATGAGACTCTTAAGTTCTTAAGACTAGGAAACTGATTATGAGTTTGATTATCACAATTAAATCAATTTCCTTCTACAAAATTAAAATGAATAATATATGAGCAAATTAAGCTCCAAAATATTAATCATAAAATTTTAATCCTTTCACATTTACCAAGCTCTTATAAGTTCATCTTTGGTGTGCAAGTTTGTTTTGGAATTCTTCATGTGTTAATGATCCAGGTGGCTCCAGAGAGACACAGGACAAAGATGGCTCAAAAATCAAAGTCTTTGGATTTTGCTCAAACTAGGACCAAATTGAAGACCTCGTCGTCCTGATCGTGGTGGTGCAAACAGCTCATCAAACTGAGCTCGTATGCGAAGGATAGAGCTCTTAAAAGTTTGACATGACAGGGGAAAAAGTGAAGCCCACAGTGCACCACATGGCATCCCAGTAAGCAGGTGGGACCCACATGGCAGCCCATCAGCCATTGACACTTGGCATTCTCTCATTTGTCTCCTAAACTAGCATAAGAGACAAAATCAAAGAGAATGGTTATTAAATAACCATATAACAAATGATGTTTAATATATAGTTATAAATAGCTATATAAAACCAATCAAACATGGTTTCGGGATCGACGGCAACAAACCTCGCCGAACCCTTTAAAACCACCTCATCATAGAAATAAACGCATTGTATATATATCATAACCATATTATAACGTATTAAGGGGCGGGAACGGGCCATCGGTGATGGACCTGGCTCGCACCCCGAAACCATATATCATATCACCCCAACCCATATCAATCGCACCGATGTCTATGCCACAACACCCGTTAAAGTGCCGATCGTCGATTTTGATACATCGCCGATAATGATATCGGCAAGACCACTAATATCACACTTATTTAATCGGCGCCGATCCCTGCCGACTTCCAATTGTGATAAGCGTCTAAAGGCGGACCTATTACGGTTTGTAGGGCCAATATAAACTATTTTGTAGTCCGGCTTTAAAGGGATTTTGACGGATTTATCATTTTTGAGTGTATTTTCTATTTTAAACAAAAACAAGGCTATTTGTTACCCCCGCCGGTGCTTCTAAGCAAATGGCTTCTATTTTGAACAAAATCGACCTCCGATTCTTAAGCGCGGCTTTGATCCGAACGTGTTATAACACACGATGGTGATAGAGAGCCGAGGGAGAGTGCGGGAAGGTTGTGTATCAGTGGGTGAGGGCCGTATAACAAAGAACCCGAGAGATTACGTGGAGAGAGGCCCGAGAGCCTGAATACGTAAAGAAGCATGAAGCCAAGGCAACGCTTCAAATCCACAGAGCTGCATAGCTACAGAGAAGCATGGAAGCCAAAGGGTGCTTGAAGTTCTGACAAATCGCAAAGCTATAGTGACATAAGCCAGAGTGTTACAAAGCCAAATATCTAGCGAGTTGCAAGAAGTCCAGAGTAGTTATACTTTTATGATTGATTCTGCTTCTTTTGATCAATGATTCTTCTTTGTTCGATTCTTCTTGCAATCGAGGCTGAGAAATCGATGTCCAACAAGGTTCGGCTTTTTATTGAACAACTATGTGTCAAATGTTCACATTCTTATGCGAGAAGCCATCTTCTTTCATCGATGCCTTGGGATCGATGGTCTGAGCAGCTTCAGCAGTGAGACATCCACTTCTTCAGATGGCCCGTGGTGTGAGGTATATGATTATTGTTCATGTACTTCTTTTACATTATGTTGCATGGATCCTTGATTGATATGGATGCAGAATCTTCTTTATGTCATGTTGTCATGATTCCTTGCTAATTTGATGTGGAATCTTTTGTATGATGCACTTGTTGGCATAACTCTTCAGGTTATGCATTGAGATCCCTTGTTGTATGCTGCTAGGATACTCTTGTTGTCTTCATGCATGTATTTTTCTTTGACATCCCCTTTGTGCCATGTTGGCAGGATGCGCACCATTCATGTTTTGTGTCATATTGATAGGAGCCGTTTGATTAAGAGTTATAATTGTGGAATATCTCTTAGAGCCATTCCTGCATGAGGGCATTCTTCCTTGTATGATCGAGACATCATCTTTGTGTACACCATATTTATTGACAGCACTTAATGCAATGGCCTACACCATATTGACACAGGGGCCCGAAGACGTAGTCCCTCATGGACGAACTCTATTATCAATGCTTATGTTTTCATGTGCTGATGATTCTTATGCTCATCTTCTTTTCTGCATGCAGATGCATTCATCAATGTTCCTTTAAAAGAAATTTTAACACAACATGAAAGTAAAAGGTCTTGGAAGGGTCCTTCTTCACACTCGGACCTGGATCAGTTAACAACCCAACCTCAATAAACACCTTTCATATTTGTCCAAGAGGGGATATTCTCCTGGATCAGTCATGTTAGGGGAACTGTTAACATGTCGCCTAGGACTCTAACATTATGAACCCATTATGAGCACAATAGAGGAGATCCCCTCCACCTGCACGAGCACCATGGGGATGTACAAAAGGAGGGATTGACGCTAGATGGGATACAATTTAGGCATCGGAGATTGAAGATTTAGTATTTCATGCATAGGTGGGACATCAATTCCTCATCATGAAATTAGTTGGGTTGACCCTTCTCACCTATGTGAGCACCATGAAAAAAATTATTGGCATGCAAATATTTGCATGGAAAATTAAGAGTGATGGGAGATAGACTCTCCCTTAAATGGGGACCCCTCTTATTATAGTCGTAGTGTGTTTCATATTCAACGTCTAAGGAAAAAAAGGTTTGTTGATCATATCACTTTTGGCAAATTGTTTGGGGTTTGCAGGTTGATAGGCTTAGGAGACAACATATTTCATTGGATTTAGCCATAGGCACTCACCAAGCTAATCATTGACTATCCTCTTATGTCTCTGACGGTTCTATGGCTAAGGTTTATGGAAAACTTTTGGATTTAAATTTGTGTATGGAATAGTTGCTCACACAAATAATGACTACAATGGAGATAATAGAATAGCGCATTAGAAAAATTTTGAGTTAAAAAATGAGCCTCAAAACAAAAACGCACAACAAAAGTAAACTTTATAAAAACCAACAAGATTCAATATGATTATGTCAATCATGGGGGAGGATTCACCATTTTTGGAGTAAAAAAAAAAAAATTAAAATGTTTAAAAACTTTTTTTTCAATTCATATTTTCAACTTATCTCCCTACGATTTTACTCAAATTTCAAGTGGGAGCACTCGTTGGATGCAGAATTTAATTTTTCATCCAAGGAGTACTCATGTTTCATACCTTTGATGCACCCTACACCACAAAAATGTGAAATACATGAAAACACATGATTGCAATCACGTTTATTTCACATTTTTCGTGTAGTAGAGTGCATCGAATGTATGCAACATGGGCACTCATTCGATACAAAATTAAATTCTACATCCACCGAGTGCTCCCATTCAAAATTTGAATAAAATCGTAGGGAAATAAGTTGAAAATATGAGTTGAAAAAAATAGTTATTTCTTTTTCTCTTAAATTTGATGAACTAATCTAATCTTATCTTATTTTATAATTTTCACTATTATTTTATAATATTCTTTAAGAAGTTCATTTAAACATCAAATTTCCCTAATATAAATTTTATTTAAAAATTAAAACATCAAAATAAATAATATAAAAAAATAGTTGAGAAATTTATATGTAAAAGTCTACACCGCTTCACAAGGAGTATGTTCAATTAATTCAAATTATTTTCCTTTAGTAACCCTATCTAATATGAATCTAGTTACCTCTCTAAACTGCATAACTCCTCTAAATGTTTTTTATGATATTTGTGTCTTGTGAAACCTTATATAAAGTCAAAATATCTCCTCTAAATGTTTTTTAGTCCTTGCCATCTGGCAATGGCCAGGGACTATAGTAATCGAAAACCTAGATGCTAGCATTAGTTAACCTGCTTGTGAGTTGTTTCTTAATGGCAGTTGATGGAGTATATTGAAAGTTTTTTAGTACATGGTAATTTACCGTGTTATTTGGCCTCTTCCCTAGGAGGGGAGGCAAAAACATAGGTTATATTCAATTTTTTGCCATCAATGTTAGAGGCAGTAGTTTAAAACATCTGTTTAATGATAGCATTATTGCTAGGCATTAAATAGGCATTTAATGCTTGGGACATTGCTAGGCTTGTACTGAGACATACAGGGTTGCTGCATGAAGATGGGAAGACAGGTAGCCTGTCGCGTGGCGAGAGAAGGGCTACAACTTCTTGAGCATTACTAAATGACGCTTAGATTTAGGCTCGTTATTACATTTACATTCTTCCATTGATGTGAATGCAGCAACTTCATTGCTATACTTGTCCCTTATTCCAGCTGATATTGAAATTATCCGGTCTACTGAGGAGGATCCAGTCATAGGTCCAGTTGAGGAGAGCTCTGGTTGGCCCACTATGAACAATAACAAAGACGTCGCACCCCTTGCACACCGGAATCTACCTTCTGCTGCAATTTCTTCAGTGGCCCCAAGGTGCCACAGCCACTGCCAACAACCTCTCTGAACAAGAACAGTCAGGTTGCTAGCAACCTGTTTGAACAGGAATAGTCACCCCAGGGTGCGCTGCCAACAACCTCTCTGAACAGGAACAGCGGTCGCAGGGTTCCATACCCGCTGCCAACCCCTTTGGCACAGCGAGTCTGTCTGCTGCAAATATCATTTCTTCAAAACCAATTGATTCGATTAAAGAAGAAGCAGCACTGGTAAGAGTTTATATGCACTTTGTGCTTTCTTGTTTAAATTCAAACATTAATACCCAACTTTCTTGTTTGAATTCAAACATTAATACCCAACTTGCAAGGGATTTTAATTGAATTCTGGGATGTGCTCACTTCTTGCAAGATCAACAAAGTTTTGTACAAAATTGTGAACTTCATTTACTAAACAAAGACATACATGAAGATTCGTACTCCTTGCAAGATCAACGAGTTTCCGTACAAAATTGTGAGCTTCATTTACTAAACTATGACATACATGAAGATTCATGCGAATAGAGGAATAGTTACCATACCAAACTTGCGACTAAAGCGCTCGAGGTGTCGTCTTCTGGTAGCTTTTCTCGAAAGGAGCTCTCAATTGTCTACAGAAGAGAGGAGAATCCAAAAATCAACACATATCTACAGAAAGTAATTTGATATTTAATGTGAGAAAAAGAGAATACGAACCGTCTGACAATTTGATGATATCTGGAACTTGCAATTGTCATGAGATCTCGAACTTGCTCCATTCAGCGAGGTCTCCTAGACTTGTCTGTGAGGTACAGAAAAGCTAAGCCAATTGATTGAAAAATTAATGATTATAATAATAAGCCTTAAAAATCTAGGGAATCAAAGAGAAGGATCTACCTTCAAATATACTCAAAAGCTTTTGCAAATGATCTTTGTCCTGCACCCTTTCTTCAACCAATTTCTCCATAATTGTCCCCCTCTATTAATAATACAATAAAAAAATTGTACCCTTTTGTTAATAATACAATAAACATGAGGCAAAAACATTTGAGGAAACTGGCAAATACCCACCTCTGGATCGTCCAGAATCCAATGACAACTACTGTTCTCGGCAGAAGCGAGGAGATCCTTCACCACTTCATTATAAATTTCGATGGCATAAAACTTAAAGACAAATAACCATTCCGAGTGCTACAACATCACATCAATTGTCCTTGCCATTACAATGTGGAGAACAAAACACAGTGACAAAGCAACAAAAGAAAAATCTAGCCCCAATACCTTTGCTGGTCTGTACATATGCAAATATTGTTGTTGTAACACGTGTAATACATGCGTCATGCTCTCCACATGTAATACATGCGTCTTGGTGTTCCATGCTCGCTATTACAAAACAATTAAATAAATTTTTGGGCCTACATTAATTTATTAATGTATTGTTATATCTCTTGCTTAGGTTACCAGTTATGTTTTATTTTTCATACAACATCAACATATCATTCTGATTACTTGATTTTGTTACATTTTAAACTCTACGTTTTTCCAATTGATTGACAAAATTACATAATTCCATTATGATAATGGCACAATAATGGTAAGGATTATCTACTTTTTCTTTATTTACTCGATTTCAAATAGACTCCAATAGTTAACATTGCTATGTGCCATTCTAATTGAAATTTCTAATTGTAACTCTGAAATTGGGAATGCATATTTTTTAGGCACTGGACAGATATATATTTTCCCGCCATCATCCCCCACAATCCAAAATGGGGTTCTAGCTCAATCCACATTCAAGACATGAGATCTCTCTTCGTCTTAGTATATGATATGGAGGATCGGGCTGATAGAGAACATGCTTACTCAATCAATAAATAGGCTCACTCAATCAAGGCAAGATCTGAGATCTAAGATGTCTCTTCGTCTTCGTATATGGAGGATCAAGCTTCTAATATAATAGGTATTGATAATAGGTATATGGAGGATTGGGTCGATATTCTAATAGGCTAAGCAGTAGAGCTTCCTTATCACACATTGCTTTCACTTCTTAATAGCCATGAATTCTAACTCCTCAGAACTTAGAACACTCAAGTTGCCAAAAAGAAGTATTCAAGCTTCACTAACTTGACTTGATGACTTCGGCAGGAGGAAAGTAGTTGTCTGACTTCACCCAGGAGTATCGCTCCTTCCAGAAGATCACGTGTGTTGAGGTCTCCAAATTCTATAGAATGCAATGCCTATCACCAAGATAACAAATTCTTGCAATTTTCATTAATCTACCTCTTCCCCTATTTTCTCATTATACAGTTTCTGTTACGAGCCATTCAAGGAGAGGGGCTTTGTGCAGTGAACGAATTTGTGCTACGTTGAGGTGCCACAATTATTGAAATTGCCTTACGAAGGCAGTGAAGGACCAACTCGAATAGCCTCATCGTCTACTAGACAGAAATGTCTCGAACTCTTGTTCATATGCTCAGAATGGCACCCACAGTGTTTCATTGTTCACCTTGATTCACTGGAAGTACAAAGCACAGAGAGAGACCCTGCCATCTGGACCATGCCAAATGCTTTGGATCTTGGTAAATTGTTTAGTTATAGAAAATCAGAGAATCAAGCTTCCTCCTCTTAGGGTGATTTGCACTGCTCAAAAAGTCAAGCTAAACTGGATAAGTCAGATTGACTCGCCAGTTTCTGTTTCTCTGATGTTTGGTTAAATTATACAGATTTCATCTCTTTTTATAGTATCTCACAAGGTACTTTAGGGACACAGAAGAAGTTAAACACATAAATCAACTCTGGCCAAAAGAATGTTCCCTGCTTTGTTTACTCTACAAATAATGTCAGATGTTTGTTAGATTCATTAATTTTGAAGCATCAATTGCAATTATTTGGAAATATTCTTGTTTATGACAAGTATCCCAAGTTTTGTGGGCATGAGCTACATAAAAACTACAAAATGATCTGTGATGGCTTTATCTACAAGGTCATCTGCTATAAGAATAGGGTGCCTACTATTCACACCAGCCAGATAGAATGCAATAGAGTATATGGCTGCTGCGATTGCTCCAAATGATGCTTTCTCAGATGCCTTCGTCTCTAGTCCTCACTGACACAGGGCAGGGACTAGCTGCCCTACAACACTCCTTGTTATGATATTTGTGTCTTGTGAAACCTTATATAAAGTTAAAATATCTTAATCTTATGAGTGTTTTTTACTTGGAGTTTACCTATAAACCTCCTTAAGATGGTATCTTTTTAGAACAATTTTGGAAAATGATTGTATCGTATGCTCTCTCATGTAATCATGTTGTGATTTTACACCAGCATTACTAATATAACTTAATGTATTTATACAATCATAGTTTCTCGATAGGTTTACCAACGATGTTCTATTAACACCTAAAATGTCTTCATGAATGTTTAGAAGATATTTGAATCATAACCTTCATTTTCATTCTTTCTTTGTTTGAATTTTTTTTGTTTTCATAAAATGATGACTGCTAATAAAAACGTCGGATATTTTTTTTCTCGTAAGACTGACTTAGGAGGGATTTGAATCGGTAACTTGCAAGTGTTTTAATAGTACGTTTATTTACCGTTAATCCAAAACCCAGGGAGATATTTAGAATAACGTTTATAACTATGAAATTTTTCCTTATGAATTTATTTAAAAGAATATTTTGATAAACGTGTGTTTGTAGAATTGTTTGATGTTAAAAAAAAACCATGATATATATTTTTTCTTATATATAGAGATTATATTATATTAGGAGTTGTCTATAATGCGATTTTTTGGAGATTCTGGTGACGGAATTTGGCTGAAAAAATTGAGATTAAATCTTGATTTGTTATAGTTAAAATGGTTTTTTAACTGCATATTTGGATTCAGCACCCTCAAAAACCCCTAGGACGCTTTGATTGTGCAGAAACTAGCTATCAAACTTGCGATTCGAATAAATTGCTGCCAGATTTTGACTGGAAAAACCTACCGGAAAGGCTTTCAAAAATCTCATTATAGACATTTGCTATTATATTATATCTCTTATACTGATATATACAAATAAATTAATAATTGTTGAGTTATATTAGTGTTATTTTTTTCTATATTATTTTTATATAGGTACTACTTATTTTAATAGTTAACCATTAATTAAAATAAAATTTAATCTATAATATTGTTATTTTAAGATATTAATAAATATAAAATGATTTGAGTATTAACCGTGCATTAATACTAATAATTAATATAAATTGTTATTTTAGGATATTAATAAATTAATAGCAATCTAAGTATTAATGTTAGTTTGTAAATTAATACT
Organism: Pinus taeda; assembly: GCA_000404065.3. Taxonomy (NCBI): domain Eukaryota; kingdom Viridiplantae; phylum Streptophyta; class Pinopsida; order Pinales; family Pinaceae; genus Pinus; species Pinus taeda. Next base: position 21,987 of record APFE031125523.1, on the reverse strand, counting down.
AATAATTAATGTAAATTATTGCACAAGAAAATATTATTTAGTTTTTTAGAAGATAGAGTTTTGAAATATTATTTTAGTTTTAGTTGATTTTTTATTTAATGTTGGTTGATATTTGTAATGTATCTCTACTTTCCATTTCTAAAGTAGGTTGGTCTCTATCAATATTTGCAAAGCCAAGAAAACTAATTTTAGTTAATAAAGGAAATATTCTATAAGTATTATATTATTAATAACATTCTTAAATAATAAATCATCAACTATTATTATTATTATTATAAATATAAATTATAAATAATAATAATAAATGTTTATGAAACGAAATATTTTGAGAAATAAAAATAAAAATAATTAATTAATATGTAATAAATATATTATAAATTTACTTGAAATTTAAGAAATGAAAATTTTATTTTTTTCTCTTTTTCTTTGTCACTCAAATTTCTTCTATTATATTCTCATAAAAATAAGTAGTATAGGATGTGTCTCTATGACCCCAGAGCCTCATTTTGATCAAATTTATTGGCCTTAGGGAACAGAGTATGCCAAAGATAGACCCATACAAGTATTATTTCCACCAGGCTTAAAAGCCTTACATCACAAAAAAGAGATAAAAGGAACAAAAATTATGATAACGACATATCATGGAGGAGGATGGGGAGGAACTATAGGAGGTGCAACATGAAATCCAGCGTGTTCATGCATGTGGAATTCAATGTGTTAAACTCGAGCATCCATATCACAAAGACGTTCATTGGTGCAATGGTAGCGCCGACGAAGATTGTCCAACTGTTCAAGAATATCGTTTTGGCTAAATTCAATAATTCATGTATGCTACCAGCTCATTACAGTCCTCATATCAGTGTTCTCTAATAATGCCCATATTTACCTAAATTCCTATAAGTTGTTGTGCAATGGATTCCAATGAATCTGGAGCGTCCACACATCTGGGAGAGTGATTCGAAGCATGAGCAATCTTGCCTTTTACATTCCACACCTAATGAATTGTCTGAAGAAGAACTATGGCTATTGGTTGGATGACTTGCAAAGATATGATAACCACCCCTGTGGCATGGCCTCCCTTGATGGCACGGCATTACCACCGAACTAAGAAGATTTTCAAACAAGAATTGAGAGGGGACCACAATCCCTCTATCAGAGAAGAGGTAGGAGTACCAACCAGAGGAATAAAGGCACATGCCTTGCCTCAAATGCTAAACATGCAATGTGGAGAAACTTTGAAATGAGCGGATGTGGATTGACACCAAGCCAAGAATTTGACAAGGATACCCTCAGCAACTAAACAGACGACCTTCCATATTCTTTTCTCATTCACCCACTTAGCGGAGAGCCTACCCACAAAAAATTAACCCCATTCCAGTAATAACACAGAGAATAAAGGGGGCGAAAGAGATAATTTAGCAACCACTAACTCAGGATAACGAAGAAGGAGGTCAGGAGAGTTGGAACAAAATAGAGAAGTGGGGGAAATTAGAGCGAAGATAGACACAAGCTAGAAGCCATGACAATGTCTAGTGCATGAGCAATTGAGACTCCCAGACTTAGATCCTTGAAATCCCCTGTGAGAGAATTATCGAGGCCACCCTCCTAGTCCCTTTTCCACTCCACTTAACTCCATCTAGAATGGTCCCAGAATTCATCCACTGAGCAAATGAAAACCCAGCATACTTCCAAAAACAAAATATAGGGGTTACCTTCATGAGGTAGAGAATACATTTTGCGTTAATCCCACTTTCAATATTCATGAAAATTCTCCTCATTTCCCATCCAAGCTCACCGCAAAGAATAATCTCACCTCTCAGAGTCATGCCCAGGTCGTAAATGCTGATTTGAAAATCAATATTGATCCAAACTATTGCAAGATAGTCGGCCATTGTGCTACGCTAGCTGAGCCAACACCCAAGCGAGCACACATGGTCTCTGTATTATCCTTACTGCTCTACCTATGCCCAAAACTCATCACCCATGTTACAAACATTGGTTTGTTTCCCATAGTGACATTTAAATTCCAAGACCTGACTTCTAGAGAGTTCGCACGGTAGAAGTATTGTATTCTTAAGTTGCACTTAAGACTTAGCATGCTTTCCATGTGAGATGAGGGGACAGTCCTGCTGCTCGGTTTCCAATCATTTGTCCACCCCCATCAGGGGAAGAGGAATCTTCATCTATAAGTGTAAAGAGAGTGTTCAATTCCCCTAGGTCCAAGTCAGCTGAGATCAAAAATTTGTGCCAATAAGTGGTGAAATCTTTTGCTATGTCGTTTATCCCTTATTCGCTAGTCAATCAACAATGTTATTGCTATATCACAATATGTGAGCAGTGGTGATATACGAGCAATTTTCTAAGTGGATCTTCATCCGACCAACCTAGGACTCTAAACGCCATCTTCGCACTAGTTTAGATGGAGAGGATCCATTTATAAGCTTGTATATCATATGAATAATTATTTTTGAATCTCTGATGATTTGAATCTTAGAGTGTCCCAGTCTGTGCACAAGAGAAAGGCCTTTCTGCAAGGAAGTTAACTCTGCAACATTATTTGAAGTGCTACCACAATAACCTGCATATATACCCATGGTATAACCCAAATAGTCTCGTAGCACAATTCCATATCCATCCAAACTTGGGTTGCCTTTGCAGGCCCCATCAATGTTGTTTTGTACAAATCTAGATGGAGGTATGGCGAAAAAATGGGGAGGACACTGGAGCTTCCGCCCTAGTAGTTACCTGGTCGAATATCTTTTAAGGGGACAAATTAAGGGATAAAATAATCAATGCTTTAGGAGGGTCTACCTTCCAATATTCATCTCCCCATTTCTTTGCCAAAATGGTTTCTTGCATGTTCTCCTTTACTATATTCTAAATGGTGGGAGTGGAGGGTTGTTGGTCTCATAAGATTACACAGCTTCGTTCCTTCCAAGTACTCCAGAGGAGGAATCCAAAAAGAAGGTGTCAGGCCCTGTTAACTATCAGGTTCTTGTATCAAGTTATTTGCCAGTTGTCAACCGTAGCTAGTGGATCTTCAATATTTCGATCAAAAGAGCCAAACAAGGTGGTAGAGATAGCCCACACCTCTTCCAAAACTAGGCATGTATTGAGTAAATGAGGCATTATTTCCTCGTGGTGTTTACACAAGGGGCATTGGGATGAGCCAGCAAATCCATTTTTAAGAAGTTGGTCCCATTTTAGGATCCTTTTATGTACAACAAACCATAAAAAAATAAGAGACTTTCTGCCATAGTTTCTAGTTCCACATTTTGTCCCAAATACTTTAGAATGGCATATTATGGATGTTAGCCTTGATGAGATAAGCTTATTCAATGGAAAAATAACCACTAGCATGTATACCCATCAAAATTTTTCCTGGTCTTGGAAAATTGGGATATGTATCTCTTTGAGCAATTTGATTCAAGTGTTTCCAATGTTCCGGGGATACCTCCACCTTCCAGTCACAGTTAGTTTTCTAAGTTCTCCATTCCATCTGATTGGTGTTCACTTTTCAGTACTCTACCACTATTTCGTTGTTCCTCTGATCCAAAAGTGACTTGAGGCCTAGAAAGGAATTATCCCTATATAAACGCACTAATTACTACCAAAATTCCTCCCAAAAGAGGGTGTACAAGCCATTCCTGACTTCCCAGAATAATTGATCATGAATGAGGTGGTTTTTGTGGAAAGCCAAATTGCAGATGGTATATCCTTGAGGAATAGAGGGATCCCGCGGGATCATGATTTGAGATCTTCCCTGGCCATACTTCTAAGTCTAGATTTGTTTCCATTGTTTTGTGCCTCCTTGTACCCAACACCACCAAAGTGTAACACCTATAATTGCATTTAAGTTCTCTGGGTTGCGTAGCCCTAAACCCCCATGAGCTTTCGGAAGGAAACGTTTGTCCCAGGAAACAAGGGACCATTTATTTTATAGGGTTTCTCCATGTGACAAGAATTTTCTAAAGATGGAAATCAAATCTCTATAAGTGCATTTGGGGGCAGGAAGAACTGAAATTTGATATATCGGGATAGCTTGAAGAACTGCCTTGAGGACAGTAGCTTAGCCTACTAAATTGGGCACATGGAATGTGTAGTTGGACAACTTCTTCATGAGCTTAGTACAAATGTCCAAGGGGTTAACAATTAAAAGAACTCCCATATATTTCGAGGGAAGAGAAACAATTAAGAAACCTAGCAAATGTGCAAAATTGTTCTCCACAAGTCTAAGGCTATCGAAAAAAATAAAGTTATATATATATTTTAATGATTATAACTGAATTTTTTTGGAATTTTGGAAGGATCCCATTAATAGTCATTTCCTCCCGAACTGTAGGCCCCCCATACAAAAGGTTTTCATCTAAAACTTGTTTGTGTGTCATAGTGATATCCGTGCCTCGCAGGTGAAGCCCTTTCAACTCATTTCCTTTCTTCCCTTCCTTGATCAGGTGACCTAATCCTTCTGCAAAAATGATGAACAAGAATGGGAAGATCAAGTCCCTTGTTGTATGCCATGATAGGAATGTAGCTAAGAGATCATGGATTGGATCTAGTGAATCAAGTCATCTGTAAAGCCAAATGCCTTCAGCACCGAGATAAGATATATCGATCTTAGACAGTCGTAGGCTTTGAATAGGTCCAAATTAATCAGAATTCCCTGTTTCTTATCATTCTTGAGTGAGTGGATGACTTCGTGGGCATAGGTCCAAATTAATCAGAATTCCCTGTTTCTTATCATTCTTGAGTGAGTGGATGACTTCGTGGGTAGAGACAATTCCATTGAGGTTTCTCTTCTTATTTTTAAAATTAAATATAATAAACATTTTAAATATTAATCACATAAATTACTATCTCTTAATTTTCAAAAAGGGAAAATTTGAATGATTAATAACATATTTTAAATCATTTTAATATTTATTTTTAATACGATTTATTTTATTAACTGGTTTGAAGATTTATTAAAATTACATTTTAAAATTGATATTTTTGATTTATAAATAATATTTACAATATAAAAAAAAATAATAAAATATAGAAATAAGAGGAAGTAGATGAAAGTGTAGTTTTTGGTTTTAGAAGAATAATTCAAGAGGGAAATATATAGTGATTGGGATTTCTTTTTGAAATATTAGTAAAGGCGTATGTTTTTTTGTAAGGCATTATCCTAATTTGTGCATTCTATTCAAGGTGTTCTTTTGTTACAAGGGATTTATTTATTATCTCAAGATATGCAATTTGGATAAAGGATTAAAGATTTCATATTAGAATTTATTTTTAATACAATTAGAACTTTAGTCAGAAAAATAAATTTCAATACTTAACAGTTCCATGTGAAATGAAATAAAAACAAATTGGCTTGAGTCATATGCCACTTTGACTACCCAATTAGGAAAAAGAAATTATTTTAAATAATATGCAACTTGTCAACCAATCAATTCCTTAATTTTGAAATCCCAATTCTTTTGAACCTAATAAATCTATATAAATGAGTATTTTAAATAGTTTTGAAACAATAACAAGTTAGTACAACTCCACACTAGGAATTATCTACCCTAGTTTTCCATCTATATACATGTCTTAGGATCTTTAATACAAATAATATTTAAATATATTTATCATTAAGATATATAAAATAAATAACAAGTGTAATATATATAATAATAATTAACAAGTGTAATATACAACATTGCTACTTAGTAATTGTTTTTGAGGTCAAAAGTAATTAGTTAATACATTTAAATTTTTCAAATTTAAATGAAGGGGTAGGAATTACAAGTTTGAGTTTTGAAATATGCACAATCGGAGGTTTTAAATAACAAAAAATTAAGATTTGGTAAAAAATCCTATGACTAAAATTTTGAAAATAAAAAACTCAAAATATATAATAGTTAAATTGAGTTTATTCTAATAAATTTTAAATAACCAAAAAACAAAATTTGGTTAAAAATTGTATCACTAGATTTTAGTAAATAGAAAAGCTCAAAATGTATAATAGTTAGTTTGAGCCATATCCTAATTATCAAATAATTAGCATTCAAAAATATTGTTTTAAACTATTTTATAACATGTTTGTAATTATTTTTACAATTGAAGCTATCATAATATTTTTCAATTTCAAAGTGAAAAAGATATTTAGATTTAAAAGAATAATTTTCAATAAACCATATAGTAATATCAATGTAAGTTTGCCAACAATATGCTCTTGAAAATAAACTTTCAAAGGTTTATACAAAATAAACTTTCAAAGATTTATACATTAAACTCCTATAAGATTTCTTTTATAATAATTGTTTTTACATAACAACTAATTAATTTACTATAATATGTATTATTACTAATATTTTCTTTCCCCTTCCAATGAAGAAACTCTTTATTTTATAAGTTTTCTCATTAATATTCTCTTAAAATATCTTATATTTCAAAAATCCTAATAATATAATTAAAAAAATTATTAATATTTTTTGAAATAGAATAATTAAACATTAAATAATTAAATAAAAAATAATTAAGTAGAAAAATAGTAAATATTTTGAAATAGAAAACTAAACATTTAAAATTATTTAAAAATAAAAATAATTTAAATAAAGATAATTTACATTTTAGGTTTAAGAAAGTAAGTTTAGTTAATAATAATGTGGGGGTTAAATAGTAAAATTTGTTATGAAAATGCAAAATATTAATGGGTTATTTATAAAATTTTATTATTATAACTTTATATGTATTAATTAATTTATTTTGTTTTTATTAATTTTAATTATATTTGATGAAAAATAAAAATAATAAATAATTATTTAAAATATATATTTTTTATTTTTATAAATTAATTAAAAAATAAATAATAAATGTTAATATTATTTGAAATTTTTTTATTTACATATTTTCTAAAAAATCATGTTAATAAAAATGTATGGCATGGGTTACAATAATGTATTTGTCTTGTCTGAATGACCTATATAATTTTTTGAGAATGAGTATAAAGGAAAAGTGGAGTAAAGAAAAAAAAATTGATAGGCATCATTGTAAAATATAAATCAATCTAAAATACAAACAATTTTTTTAGCTTTCTAAGAATCACACAATCTTTAGACACTACACCTCATTCTAATCACTAAGCAATTAACATTATCCTAATAAAAAAAAAAAATTCTAAAATAAAAAGTTACAGCAATAATTCAATCTAGTCTCAAGAACTCACAATAATAATAATAATAATAGTAGTAGTAGTAGTAGTAGTAGTTTATGAAGAATGTGAAATAGTTTAAGTTAAACTATTACCATTTTAAATAATGTAATTATTGTTATTTTTGCAAATAATCAATTTCACCAATAGAAAATATTTCATACTAACATGAATTCTCATACCAAACTAGCATAAATTATCATATATAACTCTTTGATGAAGGAATAACAATATAAAATAGAAAATTCAATTTCCTTTACCAAAAAATTTTATATTAGGATACATAATTTTATATTAGGATTCATGATGTAACGATTATCTAATATTGATCAAATTAATTATTTTTTTAAAATTAAATTATAAAAAAAAAAGTTACAAGATGAATCAAACAACATTGGTGGAAACAACGTGTATGGAACCGTGGGCGGAAGGCGAAAAAAAACAAAAAACTAGGGTTACAGAGTTGTTGCAGGGGAAGAAGTCCATGGAGGGGCGCAAAGGAGGGAGCTCCACTCCCTCCTTCAAGCATGCCATGACCAGTAGGGGAAAAAAACCTATGGAATATGATAGAGGACCTTCAAAGGGAAGGAATAAGAACAGTGAAGAGGAACAAGATGGACAAGAATCCAAGGAGAAAATTATTATTAAAGAAAATGATGAAGAAGACAAGGAACAAGGAACAAAAAACAAAGCACACATGGGTCCATGTAAGCCCAAAGCTATTGTAACTCCCAGAGTTATGTTAAATGAGCTTGCTCTGCAGGAGCACAGGGACCATATGCAAACCTATGCAATCATTTGCAAATTCATGGGTTTATGGCCCACTGAAAAAGCCTTACAAATGTGGATAAGATACCACTGGAAACTAAAAGGAAGCATTGACCTCCACCTAGGTTCAAAGGGTTTCTTTACCATGGTTTTTGCGAACATAGAAGACAAGGATAGAGTTTTTGAAGGTGGGCCTTACTTCTTTGTTGCTGCAGGTCTCTATATGAGACCTTGGATCATGAATTTCCCCCCGAACGTGAGACCTTTACTTCAGTCCCGGTTTGGGTAAGGCTTTATTCCCTTCTGCTTGATTATTGGCAAACAAAGTCCTTAACAGCCATAGGAAATAAGCTAGGATGGTTTGTTAAAGCTTCTGAAGCCACTAGGAGGGGAAAGTATACTTCCTTTGCTTGGATATGTGTGGAGATGGATCTCCTTGGAGCTCTTCTAGATGAGATAATCTTGGAAGTTTATGATGAAGAATGGGTTCAAACCATAGACTACAAACATATTTCGTTCAGATGCCGCAAATGTCATGAACATGAGCACCTATTCAAGGATTTCCCTCTCACTAAAATAGAGAATAAGAGTAAAGCTAACGCTATGAAAGACTGTGAAAGCTTTCACAAAGTGGAAAACAAAGCAAAAGGAAGCAAGAAGGGATCAAAGGCACAGAAATCTGAAGGACAACAAACCAACCAAAACAGGTTCCAAGTCTTGGAAGTGGAAGAACAATTTAACACAACAGACCAAACAAAGGGGGAGAATTAATGAAAAAAGGAAAAGAAGAGGACAAGGAACAAACACGAGATAAAAATATGGAGACAGAAACGATGGTGAGCGATGTAGAAATAGAAATGGATCATGAGATGACCCAAAGTGAGATGGAAACGGAGGACCAAGAACTTCAGGCGATTCTTGAGAAAGAGAATATTGATTTGGAAGATTTCTTGTTTCAAGGAACTAAAGAAGGGATAGACTCTTTACCTCCAGAGGAGTTCAATAAAGTCCAGCAACTATATATATGGAAAACCCAAAGCAAAGGACCAGAGAGGCAAAGGAGAAATGAAAAGAAGAGTAGTGAAGGGGTAAAAACGACAAAACCCATACCTAGATTAGCACCCAGAATCCCAGGAAAAAAAAGAGGCAGGAAAAAGTAGAATGAGTTATTAGTGGAATGTGGAAAGCTAATTATATACTCAGGTAAGATGAAAGACCTACGCAGCTACTCCTTTACTAATCTTTAATAATGAAGTTTACTTCTTGGAATATTAGAGGTCTTGGTAGTAAAAGAAAACAGAGACTGAATTAATAACATAATGAAACAAATAGCTCCGGATGTGATCTTCATCCAGGAAACCAAATGTTCCATTCATAAATTAAAAGAGATTCATAGCAGGTGGCTCAATAGTTAAGAGTTTCTGGAAGTCAAAGAGGAGAATACAGCAGGAGATATACTCACCCTTTGGAATCCTAAGAAAATAGAAATTTTAGATGCTGAGGCATCTCAAGAATATCTTTCTATGGTCATCTAGCCTGCCAGAGATAAGGAAACATACCTAATCACTAATGTGTATGGACCCCAAAGATTGGAAGGAAAACTAAAATTTCTTGATTCTCTGGAGGAACTCAGGGACAGACATGCACGCATGCCATGGATACTGGGAGGGGATTTTAACATGATTAAATCACTTTCAGAGAAAAAAGGTGCAACTAGAATTCAAAGTAAAGACTCTATGAAGTTTCATTCTTTTACAAATATTATGAAGTTAGTGGACATTGTAACTAGTAATGGCATTTTTACTTGGAACAACAAAAGAGGAGGAGAATCTCAGGTGGCTTCAAAATTAGACAGATTCATGATATCTGAAGAACTTATGCTCAATAATAAGGAAATATTAGCAAGAATCCTACCCTTTGGAGGATCTGACCACTGGCTGATTCATCTGGAGGTGCAAAGTATTGGTACTCCAAGGAATAGACCTTTTTGCTTTGAAAACATCTAGCTTTCTCATCCAGATTTCAACAGTAATATTGCCAAATGGTGGTCAGAAGATTTGAACATGCAAGGCACCAAAATGTTCCTTCTTCAAAAAAGACTAAAACACATCAATCTTAGGCTCAAGGAATGGAACAAGAATGAAGATGGCAACATTTTTGTAGCTAAAAAAGAAGTAGAGGGTAAAATGCAAGAACTCAACCAGGCCCTTATCACAGACGGCTTTGATGAAACCAAGAATGTTCAGGTCACCAAATACCATCAAGAATGGGAGGAATTATGCAAACAAGAGGAAATATTTTGGAGGCAGAAGTCGAGAGTTCAATGGCTCAAAGAGGGAGAAAGAAATATTAGTTTCTTCCATAGATCCACAATGGCGAACAAAGTTCACAACAAGATTTCAGTGATCAAGGATGAGAGAGGCATTCTTCACAACTCTCATGCTAAAATAGAAAAATCTCTAGCCAAGCACTTTCAAGGCATTTCCAAATAAACTTGTTATGACAGAGAGAATTCCATTAGAAACTTCACAAGGCACATTCCTAGGTTGGTTTCCAGTGAGGACAATTTCAACCTCAACAAGCCAGTAACCGTAGATGAAGTTAGCGAAGTGCTCAAAGAAATGCAAAATGGTAAAGCACGCCCAGACAGTTTCAACATTGATTTCTTCAAGGCCTACTGGAGTATTGTTATACAGGATATTCTGAATGTGGTAGAAGATTACAAGATGAATAAAACTATTCTGAAAGCTCTGAACACTTCTTTCATTACCCTTATCCCTAAGCAGGAGGCTGCTTAGACTCCTGACAAGTTTAGACCAATAGCTTTATGTAATGTGGTCTACAAGATAATATCAAAAGTGGTGGCCAATAGACTCAAACCTCTCCTTCCATCCCTGGTTTTTGTGGAACAAGCTGGTTATGTGGAAGGCAGGCAAATTCTCAACAATATCATTCAAGCACATGAGGTGGTTCATTCTCTCACTATCAAACGAAAGGCTGGTATGATCATGCAATTGGACATTGCTAAGGCCTATGATAAACTAAGCTGGAACTATATCAGGAAAATACTCATAGCTTTTGGGTTTGATCACAACTGGGTAAGATGCATCTTGGCCCTGGTTACCTCCTCTAGTTTCTCTATTTTGGTCAATGGCTCTCCCTCAGAAATTTTTCTTCCCTCTAGAGGCCTCAGACAGGGGGACCCACTCTCTCCCTTTCTCTTCATCCTCGTGATGGAAGGACTGGGTCGGTATATCAATCATGCTAAAGAAGTTGGTAAGATCAAAGGTCTCCAACTCTCTGATAGGGATCAGGCTTAGACGCATCAACAGTTTGTGGATGACACCATGATGCAAGGAATCCCCACAGTCAAAGAAGCTCCTGCATTCAAACAGATCCTAAATTAATTTGCCAAGGCTTCAGGTATGGAAGTTAATCTCACCAAATCCAAGATCTTTTTCTTTAATACTAATATTGTCATTCAAAAGAACATTGCTAAAATTTTGGGCTTTCAAAGAGATTCTCTTCCCTCAAAATATTTGGGGATTCCACTAACTGCTAAGCCTCTACACAAAAGCATCTGGGAGCCAGTTATCAATAAACTTCAAAACAAAATAAGAAAATGGACGATAAGGTCCTTAAACCTGGCTAACAAATTAGTGCTCACAAAGGCTGTTCTATAATCAATCCTAGTTTTTATGCTTTCTGCTCTCACAGCTCCTAAAGGAGTGTTGCATCTTATCAGAAACATACAAAGAAACTTTCTTTGGGGAAAGGGGGAAGTAAAGAAAAAATGGGCCTTGGTAGCGTGGGAAAAAATCTGCAAACCCAGAAATCATGGAGGCCTAGGATTGGATGATCCTGAAATTTTAAGCAAAGCTTTAGGGGCTAAATTATGGTGGCGTTGGCTAAAAGAACCAAAGGCTCAATGGGGTACAATTTGGAAAGAAAAATATGCGAGTTCATGGCCTAGTGAGGACCATATAAGAATGGATGGTAACATCAAGGGATCACACATATGGAACAAGGCCTGGGACAATAGAGGTCTAGTCCAAGAAAATGGCTTCTGGGAAATAAGAGAGGGAAACTTAGCTCTGTTTTGGGAGGATAGATGGCAACAGGAACCCATTCTTTTGAAAGAAGAATTAAAGGAACTTAAGGCAGAGACAAATGTTAAAGGTTTAATCAAATTTAAGGATTTCTGGGATCAGAACAACAATGTAGGAAAGTGAAGAAAACGAAGGAAATTTGATCTTAGAGATAAAAACTCTTTAAAAGATAAAGCTGAAATACTAATGCAAGAGTTAGATCGAAGGGAAATTCTAGTTTCAGAAGGGAATGACCAGCTAAGATGGGGCAACAACAATGAGGGCACCTTTAATCTTAAGGATGCTAAAAAAATTCTCCTTGGTTTGGCTTCCCAGGCTCCGGATAAAGCATGGCAAAGACTTTGGAGACAAGAAGGTTGGATGAAAATTAAACTCTTCACGTGGCTGGTGCAACACAGGAAGATTTTGACTTGGGACAATATTAGGAAAAGAGGTGTTTTGGGGCCTTCCAGGTGCCAGCTCTATGAAGTGCAAGAGGAAACAATGGAGCATCTTCTCAATAACTGCTCCTATTCCTCCAAACTATGGGATTCTTTTGCCTCCATCTTCCAGCAGTCAGACCAAGACCATGGAAGCATCATCAACACCCTAAGCAAGTGGAGAAGAAAGTTTACGAATAACGAAGTTCTTAGCATTCACTGGGCTCTAACACCGGGCTTCATCATCTAGAACACTTGGAAAGAAAGGAATAATAGGATTTTCAAGGAGAAAAAAAAAACGCCCCTTTTCCTTTATGATCAGATCCTAAAATAGCTATAGGAGACTGTGGGTTCTATAGTCCGAAATCTCCCTGAGAATCCTCCCTCTGCTTCTGAGTGGAGGATTCTCTGCTAGCTAGGATTATAGAGTTTTATTCCTCAAAGCCTCGGCGGGAAGAATCTCTTTAGAGACTCTGAGCTTGATTTTTGGAAACCTCCCCCCGAGGGTTTTTTGAAGTTCAACATTGACGGAGCCTAAAAGGGCAACCCGGGCACAACGGGTCATGACGGAGTTTTAAGGGATGAAAAAGGGAACATCTTGTTTATTTTCCATGGTCATCTTGGAAAGGCCACCAACAATATGGCAGAAATTTTGGCTATGGAACATTGTTTAGAGTTCTTGCTTCAAGATAATCGACACAATGTGATTGTTGAAGTTGATTCTGAGTTAATCATTAACTCAGCCAAGAGAATCAGCTGGGGTATGGCACCGGAAAAGGTCTCAAATAATTGGAGGCTCAGTCAGATCTTTCAAAGGATCCACAACCACCTTCTAGGCCTCCGTACTATAACTTTTAAACATGTTCGAAGATCGGCCAATAAGCTGGCGGATCTCCTAGCCAATCAAGGAGTGAATTGCACAGAGGAAAAGTTTGCTACAAAATGGTAAGAGCTAACTCAACTGAGTCTCAAGGTGAAATGTCATGATCAAGCTGAGGAAGATTAGTTGATGTTTAGAAGCAGGACCATGGAGAGTAACACTGATAACCGAGAAGCGATATGAGCAGAGGAGTGTACATTTTTAGTTTTATAGTGAATAGTGAGCTTTGGCGGTTTAATGTTCGGAGAAGCAAGCTCATTCAGAGCTTCAGTGGTTGCAAAGCGGGTGGCTCTTCTCACAATGTCTCTGGCAATGCTGGTTAGTCGTGTGGACGGGAGCAGGGTGCTCTTGGCGCCCCTGACATTCATATTCTTTCGCCTCCGAAAGGTTTTTTGTATCCTAAGCAATTTTGCAGTGATCGCAAGGCCCCCGAGTGGGAAGCGGTTTCAACCTTTTTACATCGATCCCATTCAGTGATTAACACATGGCAGAGGGACTGTTTTAAAAACCTCTGTGATCGCACATTAAATAGCGGCATGTGGGGTTGTGTGATTCTCTTTTCCACCGTTGGCTCTGCTGATTGAGATCAACGGTCGGGCTTTTTCGGGCTTGTTTGTGGGGCCGATTTGTTCAGTTCAGATAGTCGTTCCTGGTCAGAAGCTCATCTCCGCCGTCGGTTTAAGATGTAGATTAGTTTTAGAGAGTATTGTTGCGAACAATTGTTCGATAAGATTTTAATTGCTCGTCTTGGGTGATTCTTCTTTCGAGTTTGTAGTCCTTTGATTTTGGGTTATGAATCCATACCATTGGTAAACAACATCTTGGTTTTGTGCCCACTCTATACATGAGTGTGAGTGTTTGTAATATATGTAAATTATTTTTGAATTAATGCCATAGAAAATTTATCTTTTGCACAAACAAAAAAAATCAAACAACATTGAAAAATTAAACTTACTAAAAATAAAACTAAATTTAAAAATACTAAAGAGAAACTAAATTCGAAAAACATATTACAATAACAACACTAATGAACAAATCCAATTTGGGCAAAATTAAGATTCCGTATGGCTACAACGGATCATTATATGTATACATATACATCTTTCCAATTAAGTTTGGACTATTTCTAAATATTAAAATTCTACGGAACTCTAAAAAACTTTAATTAGATTATAAACACACTTTGAACTAAAGAAAATAAGTACCAATTAAAAGAATTATTTTACAAACTTCGATTCGTATAATACTCTTTCAGCATGGATTACAAAGATAAATTAGCAAAAAAGTATTTTTCATGGATTATAAAGATAAATTAGCAAAAAAGTATTTTTCATATATATTCGCTTGTGCTTTTTATTATATACAAAGAAGGATAAGGAAAGAGGACGTGTAGCCAATATAGTCATCTATCAAATACTCTGTTGGCTATTATCTTTCATTTGCAGAAAAAAATGACCATGATTTGGGTTTCACTTGTGAATCTTGCTGTCAAGTGGAATTCCTAATAGGCAGACGGACATTCGAAAGTTCTTAAGAAAAAAAGTTCAAGCATTATTCAGAAGTTTTCTTATTTATATAGACTTAATTATACAAATTTGGTCATATCATCTGCACCGGTTATAAACATGCAACGGAAAAAGAGAAAAGAGGAATATATTTGGAGCGATGGAGCTATATGCAAACATTTCGCATGAAAATAAGATGTGTCAAAGAGACGAGATGTGTTTATTCGATCTTATGACACCATGGGGTTTTATTCAATGAATTTATAACATAATACGAGCATTTATGCCATATTACAAAAATTTTTTAATTTGATTACATATTAGGAAATGTTTTTAAAAATCACATTATTTAACCCTCTATCAATACAAATCCAATACATCTTTCCAATTTAAAGCACCCCTACTCACTAGATATTGTAGGTATCCATTTTTTCATTAACAGTTTTTATGCACATTTATATTTTTCATCTTTGAGCTCCATTTTTTATACCTGCCAATATAAAACCACTTTACCCCTTATTATATGCTCAATATATTATGTCATTTTTCCCTGAATATATATCCCCCAATATGAATGCACGTGGTATGGTATTTCTCCCCCAGTGAAGCTCCTGTGGATGACACTCACTCTCTCGTACTTCATTGATTTAGAGACATCTATATGCTAAAATTATAACGATTTCAACCACAATTTGCTCTGTCTTATTTAGTTGGTAAATAACATCATCAACACAAAGTACGCACTACAATGGGGATAACCTGTACATAGAATTTCTCTGCAAAATATATAACTCTACTTCCTACTAAATTCGTTTCGTTACCTTACCCACTCTATGGCCTCCTTGTTTTCCCATGCTAGGCTTCTTTGTGTAGTCTAGAATTTTCGCACAATAAGTGTGATTAGGTATTGTTTTTCATCTAGGATTTGAACATGTATTAAATCCCTATAGAAGTGAAATAAGATTGGGCAGTGAATTTTTTGTTACTAACATGCTTTTGAAACAAATACATAAAGAGGAAAGCAAAATGGAAACAATGGTGAAATGGAATACATGTATGTTTTATAAAAAAGAAAATAAACGTTTATACAGAATTCTGCAAAAACAAAAAAAAAATGTCTATATAAATCGGTTTATTCTTGCTCATGCAAAACAAGAGTGAAATCCATAATATTTTCACTACATTACTAAACAAGAGCACTTGCAACTAGAACAGAAGAACATCTAAGTGAGACGAAACGATTTGTGGAAAAGCAACTTGTACATGTAGTTTTTTTATTTGCATCGAGGAGGCATGTTGTGATCCACTGCAGTCTTTGTTCCTGAGTAAACAGGTCTAGAATGTCTAGTCTTTGTTCCTTAGTAAGCAAGTCTAGAATGACTATTTGAAAGTTTCCTACAACATTAAACAATATCGTTGTTAACATATTTTCATAATAGAAAAATTCATGAGGTAGATGACACAAGAATCATTAGGAACATAGTACTTACAGGAAATAAACTTTCATGTTGTGGTATTTGTTTCTATATCGACAATTACATCATCATGGTTGAGTATGAATTTTCGATGAACATTGAAGTCACCCAACATGTAGATAACAATGTTCTATCTTTAAGATAGTATTCATAGGACAAAATTGTCAATTTGGACAACAATCTAGTTAAGGCAACACCTCGAAGAGTACAAGGTACTTTTCCAACTTCTTTGTTCATTATTGTGAATTTAATCTATGTTGGTAAGTAAAAGTAATGTATGTCTTTCATTTGATACAATGTAACATTGTTCTTTCTATAGATCCAAAGTTATTTTTCTGCTAAGTTGCATTCTGGATAGAGAATTATCACCTATATTTTAAAAATATGGTTTTGATGTTATGTTTATATAGGTTTGAACTTTTTTCAACGGCATATAAACTATTTTGTTTGTTTGAATTTTCACTGCATCGAATATTCTTTCTCCTTCTACAAAAATCCCTAGAGGGAGTTTTATTTTTCCTATTTGAAGTGACCATAAGTGGATTTCTATATTATATATTCTAACAAGCCATTAGAAAACAAATATATGAGCTTCAAATTTGCTTTATTTGTAAGAGAGTGTCAATTGTATCATGTAACCTTTCTCATTTGTTATTTTTGGCACATTCTTTATAACATCATCAGTAATATATATCTCAATGCATTTATATGCAAAAAAGTCGTTTTGCTTTATTGCATTGCAAAACATTTGTGAAACTAAATGTATTAGAAAAGTTACACTATATTCATTGTTTTCTAAGTGCCATATTGTTTCAAAACAATATTCACCATATGTACTTTGCAACATGTCTATGTTGTCGACATTGTTTTCACTAGTATTATTGAACATGTCTACATTGTTGACATCGTTTTCACTAGTATTACATGAGCTATCATTTTTTCTTTTGTGAAAAAGTGGCTCAAGATGTCCCACTAGTGGGTTGTCATTATAGAATAATATGTCATATCTATCTGTAGATAATTTCACATTGAAATGCAAATAGATCTTTCCCTCTTTTTTTGTCCAAACCCTTATTGGTATTTTAAGCTAATTGGAGGGAAAATGTATGAAAAATGTGTCTCCCCATAGACCCCTATTTTGAGGATCTATATGAATTGATGTTGATTTAGAAATCTTGTTCAAACACACTTCCAAGTAGCTAATTTTGTGCATTTCGATCAAGGAGAAACTATTTATCTCAACTTTGTAAGATGTCAATGCTTCATCGTCTCCTTTTTCCAAATAGACATAAAGTGTTCTATTATTCCTTCTCCTATTTCTTTAGATGTGTATCTAAAGTGCAAAAAAACTTCCAATAAATTAAATAAACAGTTTCCTACAAAGTAAGAGAAAATTTTCAAGCTAAATAAGCCATAACTTTCTGAAATAGCATTGATATCAACTATGGGGTTGTTGTCATCTAATTTTATTTTTCTTTTTAAGTTGGCAATTTTCTTGTTAAATTGTTTCATTATAGCGGAGAACACAAAATGATGCAAACAATGCAAAGAATTCAATAATTTAAATTTTACAAGAACTTTATGTACATGGCGTTTGTTGATTCTATATTACTTGAATAAGCCATTGAGGATGCTCTAGATGAAACTTTATCTTCCTACAATCAAGAAATATTTAAATGTGTAAATGGAATGTTCTAGTGTCTTATAGGAATTAATAAGAAATAGATCTATCAACGACATTTTTAGAGGAAAAAATAATTTTCTTTTCTTTCGATTCAAATGAAAATAATCATATCAAAGTTTTAGAACTAATGATATTGGAACCACATATGTGAAGTAGATGTAAATTTTTTACAATCATTAGATTTATTAGTTTTTTTCCTAACATATAATTAAATCTCATTTTAATTGTTTAATTGAAACCTATCTTTATCTCTTGATATAAGCAAAGATGAAAGGATCTTCATCATCACTATAGTATGAATTACTGTAGTATAAATTACTATAGTTTTTGATATAAGCAAAGATAAAAGGATCTTCATCATCACTGTAGTATAAATTACTGTAGTATGAATTTTTTTATTGCTTTTCCATAAAATTCAGCCCTTATTTTTCTTTAATCTTATACGCATCTTTTCATAAGAAGAAAAAAGGAAAGTTTTCTTTGTTGAAAGGTAATAAATTGAAATTTTTTGAACAAATGAAGTTAAATTTGTTATTGTAAATTCAATTTCTTGAATATATGTAAATTTGAAATAATCCAAGCTAATCAAAATGCCTTAGTGTACAAAGAATTTAAATAAATAAATAAATGTTAAAGAAAGAAATTTTAAAGTAATAATTGTGATTTTAGATCTTAGATGAAACAAAATGTTGGATGAAACAAAATGTTTAGTGGAATTGTATTTAGATCATGATTGAAGAACAAATCCCTTGTTTCATTGTTAGTGACCAAATTGCAATTGGTATGTTCAATCATTTTGATAGCCATCATATGCAAAATGTGTCTCTCCATAGTGCTCTTCCGGATTGACAATTACTATTTGAAGAAGAGAATCACATTTTATGAAGGCATTTGTTAACATCATGAATTCCATGAAGTTGATACAACACATCAGGTGTTAGTTCATATTGGTGTGATTATTTTTCCTCTTCCATTGCAATGTATACAAATCAAGAAGTGGTCTACTATTTCATTTTTTAGTTCAAAGGATGTTTTCCATCCATTGCATTGTTACATTGCCTCTTCACCAGATGCCTAGCAATTCCACAACAAAGATGCCAACTTGGCTAAAGTTTTCCACCGTTGCACTATTATGCTTCCCACATTTTCTTGTACAATTGTCCTTTACCTTAATCCCACTCAATTGTTATGGATGCATAGGTATTTAGGGCACAACATAGTATTATTGTTTTCTGCTTTTTCCTTTTTGTGGATATTGTTGTTCCTAAACTAGGAGGAAAAAACATGGATGCTTTTGAGTTAAACCAGGAGGATCTGATCTGTTGAAGATTCTCATCTCAATAGGCACACTTCTTCATGACACCATGATCATTGGTTCCTAGGCTTATTAGATATATAGCATGAGTAAATAAATGTACCTCAATTGAGTTTTATGTAGATTTTATATTGGTTAAGTTTTACATAGTCCAGATGGATATTTAATAAATGTTATCTAGGGCACTTACCTAAGGAATGAAAGTCGGCTATTTATTCCATTCCATATTATTTTTGGGTTTTCCTTTTGTTTTGTTACATTTTATGCATGAGGTTTCATTATTTGACATCAACAAAATATTAGTGAAACATAATCATTTCAAATTAGTGCATGTGTAGTGATACGAGAGAATGTCGAAAGGGTTTTATGTATAATTTTTTCCTTGTAATTTTCATTAGATTTTTAAGAAACTTTTTGGTGTTTGCAAAGTGATTGCTCCTAAGTCTTTGAGGTCTGTTACATTTAATTTTTAAAAATTTCCCAAAATAAAACTTGTAGTTCTTTCAAAATTTATGAATTAAGTAAAAGTCAAACATCAATGTCATAAACTAATTACAATATAACCTTGTGTAATAAATAACTTTAATTTAAAATCATAATCATAAAGTTACTACAAATAATAATCATATTCAAAAGTTTATTGAAGTAATAAACTTATTCAAAACTTTATCACTGTAAACCTATCAATTGTACCATGTTTAGGAGATTACCTTACTACTATATTATAAAGACATTATGGTACCAAAGGAACATTGTATGTGTTTTTATTAGTAAAACATACCACATATTGTTGTTTGTTG
>APFE031125520.1:279200-290633 GCA_000404065.3 Pinus taeda | reverse complement strand
TTTCATTGAGATTTTACTTTGTTTGCATGTGAAGTAGTTAAAAGTATTTAACTGTGGCTGAATTACCAAGGCATTCCCGTAGACTTCGGGGCCAATCCCCTGAGTTTGTTAATGTGGCTAAGTTACTGAGGACTTCTCATAGACTTCAGGGTCAACCTCCTGAAGACATACCAAGCCACTTTGAAGGCTTGCGAGTCCTCGTATCTCCCAGTAGCGGTAGAAGTGGATCACCTGAAGAAGGAGAACCTCCTTTGGTAGAATATTCTGATTCTCAACCATTAGTAATTTCAGAAGTTACTGGTAGCATTGCATCTACTAGTGATATAGGTGAAGAACCTGACGTATCTGAACCCAAATCTGAAGTTGCTCCTACTCCCGTATCAGAGTTTGTTTCTCCGACTCCTAGTATCTCATGTTATTTGTTTCATGGACTCCTTGACTTTCATGTTAAACATGTTTTATAATACTGGTTATTCAAGTGTTATTTAATTGTTTTCCTTGTTTGTGTTTGCAGGTTTGCGACAAAGGAACTTACTTGGATCAAAGGAGCGAAGGCATCTCCAAACTTGCATTGGACATGAGGTAGGCCTTAAACATATTTGTTTGCCATTATTTATAAAGCGCATTTAGAGAAAGATAGTGTCTGGTTGGTTTGTTTTTCATTAGGTCTTCATTAGATTCTAGGAAGGTCTATCTTATCTGCAAGATCGACTCATTCTGTGTGACACTTTAAATGGAACAAGTGTCCCTAAAGTGAGTTTGTAAGTTTTATGCCTTAACCAATTCTAAATGATTAATCATTCAGTTATGGACTTAAGGAAACAATGCCCACTTCTAACTGCCAAATTGTAGTATGTTAGCTGAGATTGCCTGCTAAATTTTTTTAGCTTGAAAGTGTTTCATGCACCTTAATCTAAATGAAAATTATGTTACATATAAGTGTACCTTCTTATGTGTTTGTTTGCTAGATCACTTGAATTGTAGTTGAATTCACTTTACCCTTAGCATGAAAGGAACTTATATTAGTTCTGAATTGTGGTCATGGTTCTAAAGGGGTCTTAGTTGTTTGATTGGTTCCTATCAACAATAAAAATATATAGACATGGGCCATTTCTTTTGATTCCCGATTTAGTCAACAAAAAATTCCTTATTCATATGTTATGTTAGATGAAAGAAATTCCTGAAAGGCACTTGATTTGATGCATCGTTCTTCATACCATTATGTGTTGCGTTTTTCCTCTGTTGAAATGGTATTTGATGCCAGATGCAATGGGGAAATCCATCAAAATCTAATCTTTGAACTTACAATGGCCTTTCTGGGTTTTGGGATTCTAGAAGAGGCAAATACCAAGTTTATCCAAGGTACATTGATTCTATAGGAGTTCTTGTCAAATGATACCATTCTGTGTTGCTTTAGGAAGTTTCATACTTTCTTTCTTCATTGGTGGCTCTCATAGGAGTAGCTTTTATTAGCCCTTATTTCAGTTCTTTTTCCATTGATTTTTGTAGTCTGAAATCCATCTCTCAAGTTGTATGTGGCAAGTGGTTTCAAATCCTTCTAAGTGAATAATTTTTGAAGAAATAGCAAAAAAATGAGAACACATTGAGAAATAAATGTGAGAATAAAGCTATTGGCTGTGGACTGTAAAGGGGAAGACAAACTGACAATCTGTTTAAATAGTATTTGATGCCAGATGCAATGGGAAATCCATCAAAATCTAAGCTCTAAACTTAAAGTGGCTTTTAAGGGTTTTGGTATTCCAGAGGAGACAACTACCAATTTTATCCATGGTACATTGATTCTATATGAGTTCTCCTTGTCAATTCATATGGGTTACATTGGGTACTACCTATAATCCACTTAAAATGGATAGTTGGAGAACTAGCCATCATTGAAATTTTAGCTTACAGGTGACACTAAATTCTCTCTGTTTTTCTTTGTGAAGAAGTATTTCCTCCAAAATCCTTTAGTGACTGTGCTTGTCTATTATGAGGGAAAAACCATCATATTCTTCCCCTACCCCATGACATTCCTTTAGAGTACCATATTCTCCTCCCATTGTAGTTGTGTGCCAATTTGTGGCTTATTAAAATTCTTAGTTTGTCGATTGCTCTGCTTTTATGGCCATTCATCTACTTGTACCTTTCTCCACATTCTTATTTGATTTATTTGGCATGACCCATCTACAATGCTTTGAGGGTTGATGACAGTACCGATTTTTCTCTATGTATGCAAGTATGAATGATTCTTTGAGCAATTGTTATGAGATATAGTTGTACCAAATCACAATCAAAGCATAATCTTAGCATTAGGGTCAACTAGTCACATGATACCTACAAATTAAGGTTTCAATCAATTTCATGCTAAGGCTAAATCGTAGTTATCTTTTTGCATTTTCCAAATTGCATCACAAATCTGAAAAAACATGGTGCAAATTGAGGGGAGAAATTATTTCTCCCCTCTAAAGATTTTTGACAAACTGACCATAAATTTTTTTGTTTGAGCTCAAGGCCAAACTTAGCCAAAGCCATCCTTCACATAAACTAATTCGTGTTTCTTTTTCCCATTAAAACTTTTGGCTAGCTATGTTTACTACGAAATATGGAATATCAAATAGCTAAACTAATTTCTAACAATGTGTCCACCTTTCAGGGTACTTTTGAAGTGTAAAACCTTTTATGCTTATCACTGAGCATTGCAATATTTGCATCTAAACAAAAGTTGAAAGTTTGTTTCTTTTTTTTTGTTTCCCAGCATTCAAGAGCCTAAAAACAAAAGAGAAAACATAGTTGGGAGGCTGAAGTTAGGTCATTTTAGTAATGGTGATTCAATGGTGTTTGATCTTGCCAGTAACTCCACTATATTTATCTTGTTTTAATTAAGGTACCTCCATTCTTCCTTGTCTAGGGGCTATCAGTTTCACGACATCACTTATTTTGAGTTCTTTTTAGCTTATGGAACTACAACAAGTGGGTTGGCACTTCAGGATTTATTTGTGCTTGGGAAGGTTGCCTCAATTTTTTTCTAATTCCTGCCATTAGATATTTGACTTGTCACATATTTTCTTGTTCAAGATGGAGTAGTGGCAACATCATTCCTCCTTACAGTGTGTTGACCTCTATTTCTCCACACAATGGGAACTTGTGATAAGTGGCTCCTCCCTGTGATGTTTGTTTCTCTCTTCCCTATTTTCAATAATTTCATTCTTCTCTTTGCTATGTTGGGGATCTCTGATTCTATATCTATTACCACATGATGTACACCAAGTCACAAATTGTTAGTTTCCCAATTATATTGAATGTATAGAGGCCAAAAATGCCTGATCTCTGTAAATCAATATTACTTTCAATCTACTTTATTTTTGATTAGTAGTTTTGTTCGACCCCCTCTTATTCGTCATCTCAACAAACATTATTGTATTGTTCATAACAGAAAGAGGCAGGGTTTTGTAATGTGTTAAGGAGATTCCCAAACTCATTGTTAACACTTATTAAATTTCTTACTTCTTAAACATTGTTGCTATTGAGTACATGTAGATTTAGGATAAACTTGTCCTTCTCAATAGGTTGCTCTTGAAGTTGAGCAATGGTATTTTTCTTCATGGCATCAATAATTTGCAATATAGTAATTTCATTAAAAGTTGAAAGAAATAAATAATATATTAATGTCCATGAATGACCAAGTCAGGTCAATGAGAATTTAAATTACATCCAACAAAAAAAAGCTTCTAAAGCCTACTCTCGCAATTGCACCTTGAGGCTTGGGTTAGCTTAGAATCCACTTCTAGTTAAGTAAGGTAGTGTGTTACATGGGAGGACATAGTTATCATTGAGAGGTACATAGTGCTTTACTTGTATCAATGCAATTGCATCTTTGGATATTCAAGGTCTTATTTTTTAAAGTCTAATTCTTTAAAGGGTGCTAGCTCAATGGAAGAGCACTTGCATTACAAGCAGGAGGTTGGTGGTTCGATTCCATCGTGCTCAGATATTCATATGAAATGATGACTAGTTTTTGCTGACAAAGGCTCTTTTTGGCCATCACTAATGAGCTTATAGTGACATTTTTCAACCCTCACCAAAATATGAAATGGTAACGGTCAATGAATGCCACCATACATATGCATCAATAGTGATGACCATAAAAGGTCCATCACCATAAATCATTGTTGTTCATATAAAATGGTCATAGACAATGAATGTCACCATATATATGCATAAATAGTGATCACCATGAAAGGTCCATCACAATAAATCATTGTTGTTTGTATGAAATGGTGACAGTCACTAGCTACCATTATAATCATTATTTGTGAGGGACCTTGAATGTACATTAGTAATTGCAATGATTCTAACTTCTTTCATTATAAGTTGACTTTTGAATTCACTGCATATACAGTGATGACACTCTTGAAATAAAAATACTTGCCTTGGGTTGATGATTAATGTAGGTATTAAGATTTATTTTAATAATACATCTTAGTGCACCAACAACCATCAAGTCAAATAATATAGTGTATGTCTAAAAAAAAAAATCAACATTAACATAGAGAACATAGGGGTGTTATATCTTCCCCCCATTTTACTCAACATTGTCCTCAATGTTGTGTGTCCAATACCCTTCCTTTTGGAATAGTGCAAGGAAAGCCTCACACATTCTATTCTCCATTTCCCAGGTGGCTTCCTCAACCATAAAGTTCTTTCAATACACTTTCACTTGAGTGATGGCTCAATTTTGGAGCGAGATCTCTCTCTGATCTAGTATACGACATGGCTTTGCCAGGAAATCTCCTTTTGGTTGTACCTGAATAAAATTCAAATCAATTATATGAGAATTATCAATGTTTTTTTAGAAAAGATACTTGAAAAATCCTTGTGTAACTCTATGTGCCTGGGCGATGCCAAATGATTGGAAACTGGTCCCATTCTATCCAAAATTTCAAAAGGCCCAAAAAATCATGGTGCTAATTTAGCATAGGTCCACATCCTCAATGTTATTTTCCTTGATGTAACTCTCATGTAATTGTGCTCTCCAATCTTAAATTCTTCATGGTTTCTCTTTTGATCAGCATAATGTTTTTATCTACCCTGTGAAAGTTTTATATTCTGTCTGATTTTTCACACCACTTGTTCCATTTCTTACAATGCTTTTGGTCCCAATATTAGCCTATCTTCTCGCTGACTCTAGCTGAGAGATGTATGGAATTCCATGCCATAGAAGGAGCAAAAGGGACCCATTTTTATCGAAGCTTGGTAACTATTATTGTAGGAAAATTCCACAAATTGTAGGAAAATTTCCCATTTAGTAGGTATGTCCATGGCATACATTCTTAACATCTCCTCTAAAATCTGATTTGTCCTCTCGATATGGCCATCATTTTGGGCGTGATAAGAAGTACTAAAATTTAGCTAGGTCCCCATCCCTCCAAACAAAGCTTTCCAAAATTTGGAAGTGAATTTTGCATCCCTATGAGCTACTATAATTTTTTGTTTTCCTTGGAATTGAAAGATATACTTCATAAAAAAATATTTGCAATCTGAGATGTCCCATAGGTAGATTATATAGGGATAAAGTGTGTTTCCTTGCTTAATGTGTCTACTAGCACCACGATGGAGTCATGTTGTCGTATTGTTTTTGGCAATCCTATAATAAAGTCCAATGAGATAACCTCCCATTTCCATTTGGGAATAGGTAGTTCAACAGTCCTACTAGGTGTTTCTATTCTCCCTTCACCTGCTGACGTTCTAAACGTTTAGACAAATATTATGATAATTTTCTTTTCATTCGAGGCCAGTAAATTTCCTTCCTTAATGTCATTATAATCTTTTGGTATACAAGGTGTCTAGCATATTGTTTCTTATGATATTGTTCTAATATCATCTATTTTAGAGTGCTTTCATTTTGAAAATACAATCTATTCATGTAGGTTAACAACATTTTTTAATTTTCATGATAACCTAGAATATATACTCATTGATTCTTTTGTTGAATTTCTAGATAATTATGATCTTCGAGTATTCAATTCCTATTCTACTCCATAAATATGTACTGACACTGCTAACGGAAGTTTCCATAAGGGCATATGCATGTTTACTCAAAGAATTTTCTATCTTATTTTCTTTACCCTTCATGTGTTTTATATCAACTTCAAATTCACTAAGAAAATCCATCCACCTATCTTTTCTAGCATTAATATCTGGTTGGATGAAAAATACTTTATGCTAATATGAAATGTTATCAAGGTGATTTTTTTCCTAATAAGTAGTTTCTCCACATCCTTAAAGTGTGTATTAGAACAACCAACTCCAAATCATACACCGTGTATATCTCTTCATGTGGTTTTAGTTTCCTAGATTGATAGGCCACTACTAAATTTTCCTGCATCAAGACTCCACCTAAACCTTATAGACAAGCATCATTACATACAACAAATTTATTTTCGAGAATTGCAATTTTAACAATAGGTGCTATTTTTAATAGATATTGAAACTCATTGAAACTTTCCTGACACTTGATTATCCACTCTTATTTTGTTCCTTTCTTTTGTAAGGAAGTGATAGGGTAGGCTAGTATAAAGAACCCTTCAACAAATATTCTATAATATCCTGTAATTCACATAAACAATCAGACATTTGACACATACTTAGGTATGGGCCAATTCAAAATGGCCCTTTCCTTAGGATAAACACACAATTTGTCCTTGGAAATGACATGGCCCAAATATTGTATCTTCTCCTTGTAAAACTAACATTTACTAAACTTATCATATAGTTGATGTTATTTTAAAGTTTCTAGCACTAGCCTCGAATTCTCTTTATGCTCTTCTTTGTCTTCGAAATACACCAAAATGTCATCTATGCATACCAACAAAACTTTATCAAGGTACCATTAAGCATGTTATTCACTAAACACATAAACATTTTCGGTACATTAGTAATAACGAAGGGTAACACTAAAAACTCATAGTGACTACTTCTAGCTTGAAAAACTATTTTATGAATGTATTTATCTTTTATTCTAAGTTAGTGATACAAAATCCTTAAATCAATCTTTGAAAATATTTTTTCCCTTTGATCAAACTGATCATTAATACCGAGAATGGGTATTTTTTTTTAATGTTAAATTTATTTATTTTTTGGTAATCGATGCACATTGTAAATGTGCAATCCTTCTTCTTCACAAATAAAATGGGAGCCCACAATGGTGAAATGATGAGTCTAATATAGAATTTATTGACTAGTTCTTGTAACTACATGTTCAATTCCAATAATTATGGAATACTCATTCGATAAGGTGCCCTAGACATTAGGGTTGCTCTTGCTATTAGGTCAATGGAGAAATCTAAGTCTCTGAGGGGAGGTAAACCCTAAATCTATTCAAGAAAAACATCCTTAAAATCCGTAATAATTGGCAGTTCATCTATTTTTTGTTTTTTCGTTAATTTCTCAATAGCTTCTAAATGCACTGCAAATAATTGACACCCTTTCCTAGCACTCCTTTTTAGTTGTAATGCAAAAATATCTCTAAATGATATCACTTTTGGTGTTCCTTTCATTAGTTGGGTTTGTCCCTTACAATTTTTACAACTTATTGTTTTCTCTAAATAGTTTCTTATCGCTCCATGTTTTTCAAGCCAATCCATACCTATTAATATGTCATATGGCCCTATTGGAAATACATTTAGAGTTATTTCAGTGGGATGTGTATTTATATGGGACACTTCCTTACATGGTTAGTCACCTTTCCTTTTGTGCCGATAACTAACTATACCAGCCATGCATTTTTAAATTTTTCAGTTTGTAACTGACATTTTTCCACCATTTGAGGGCTAATGTAACTAAGGATAACCTCTAGATCAATTAAAACAAAGACATACTAGCTCAGAATAGTACCTTTAATCATGATCATAATGGATTGGTGTTGTGCTTGTATGTCCACTAGTGTTGTACTTACGTTTTGGATGCCTCTAGTAATATCATTTACTGACGTTGCCTCATGTATTTCGTGTATGTTTTCAATGGAACTGGGGTTATGCAGGAAATCCCACAACAAATGGGCTTCCCCAAATCCCCAACACTTCAAAAGTTCCCTCTCTTTGACCCAACCTATCTTTTTGTTGTTCACATATATGGGCTTGGACCTCATTTGAGATTGTGCTAGCTATGTTGAATTTCCTCTGTTGATTTTTTTCGCTGGTGATCTCTTCCAAAGTTTTTTAAATATGTAGGTTTTTATCTACTTGTCCCCACTATGGTTTCATTCAAGTCCTTTCCTTGCCAATATTTAGAATTTAGAATTTTATTTTTAAATTGTTGGTAACAAAATCTTGCTTTTGTCATTGCTTCATCCATTGTTTTAGGATTTTCAAACTCAATCCTTTCCTTATAAGAGACTGGTAAGCAGTTTAGAAACTTTTTCACTTTAGCCTTATCTTCCTTAATATAGGGAACATAGAGAAATAAATTGGTGGATTTAGCCATGAACTCATCCATAGTTAACTGTCCCAGTGTTAACTCATGAAATTCCTCTTCTAGATCATTATAATATCGTTCATTTAGATACTTATATTTGAATGGTTTCTTAAACTCTTCCCATGAAACAATCCTTTCCTTTAATGAATGCACTATTTTAAGCTCCTCCCATTAGAGAGAAACTTTCGCCTATAACTAATAAATGGAAAATCTAGCCTATAAATTACTCTCATACTCATAAGCTTGAAAGTAATTTGTTATATTGAGGATCCATGATTCTTCATACTCTTGTTTTTCACCATCAAATGTAGGGGGTTTTATTTTTCTGAACTCCCCTTACAACTCCACTTTCTTCTTCCTTTTCTGTGTTTTTGGATAAGTTTTGTTTGAATCGTCCCCACTTTTATACATTTTTGTTTCTTCTCAACATATTTCCTTTTTAGTGGTTTTGTCTTTCCTCCATCCTCTTCTATCTTTATTACTCTTTGATTGGCATTTCTAGTTAAATATTTGATCATCTTTTCTTGTTCTTCACTTGAGTACCTTCTAATCAACACAACCCAACATTATTATATCCATATTAAACTTTATTTATATTTCTACACTTAACTATATTTATAAAGTGGTGATTGGTCATATGCCCAATTTTGAAACTAGTGCTCTCATACCATATGACACATACGTGCTTCTAATTTTTTTGTTTTGTTTTTAATTTATCGCTTTCCATCTAAATGGTTATTGTTTGGGCCTCCAAAATGTCATCCACTTTGACCTTCAATTCTATCATTTTACCCTCATTCTGTAACTCTGCAGCTCCATAACCCTACATTTAGTAACCATTTTCATAATCATATGGGTTTATTATTATTATTTTCCAAGTCATTGATTTTAAGTATTATAAGTGATTTTTGTGATTAAATATTAGGAAATTAACATATTTTCATATATATCTAAAAGTGTTATGAGTTTTATGATGTTGTATGCCTACTAGGAGATTCTAGAAGGGTCATATTTGGCCATCCAAGAAAAAAATTGGACTTTCAAATTCCAACTTGTGAGGATTTGTGGAATAATTGCAAAACATGTGGATCATTAACTATGCACATCCAAAGGAGAAGAATCATGGACGAGAGGATTTTGAGAGGATTTCCATATTACATTTTTAGGAGATTGGTTGTAACCACAAGAGATAAATGTGGATTTAGGAGAGATTTAAGGATCTATATTTATTGAATAGTTATCCTCAATTTTTGTATAAATAGGAGTGCACCCTTCATATAAAGGGTTGTCAAGTTGTTAACTAGTTAGTGTTGTTGTTAGTTTTTAGTTGGAGGTTCCAAGTTCCATCGAAGATGTGATTTGTAAAGTGAGGAGAGTGAATTCCTGTAATATCTTGTAATTCATTTTATGAAATACATACTTCCACTTTGACCTCCAAGATGTGATAGTTTGTTTAGTGTGCTCGTTGACGAATGGAGGGCCCCCATCAACCACATTTTTCACACCTTTGTATGTATTGGTAACATAGTACTTATTTCATTTCCTTTTAGCAAGCGTGTTATCATTATATGCAAGTGTGATTTCATTTTAGCAGGTGTTAGTGTGATTTCAATTCAGCATGTGTGATGTCAATTAGGCAAGCGTGGTGTGATTTCATTTATGCAAGTGTGGTGTGATTTCAATTTCTTTATGTTTGGTTTGGTTTGGATTAGATTGATTTAATTTTATTTGTAATTAGTTTTAACAACATTAGATTAATCTATTCTAATAGATAACCACCTAGTACATATAGTACATATATTCCTTGTCAATTCTACGAACTCTGGGTTGACAACTAATGACAGGGATTTAGCTCGCAATTAAATTACCCAACAATTATCATGCTAAGGTAAGTTATTTAATGCTTGTTTAAAAAGAAATTTATGCTAATTCTCCCTATGAAACCCTTTAATAAGATCCTATAATTTGTGATTATGCACAAGATGTTATAAAGTGAACATCGTCACTCCTATGGTACTTATTATACTATTGTCCATAGTTAACATGTGGAGTTATGGATATAGTATGGTGGAGCTCATATATTTTACAAATTTTGTCATATTTTACCTGGGAAAACTTTGGTTATAAAAAAATTACCCTCTCTCTTAACTTAACCGAATTTCAATGTTCCAAGGGTTCACATAGAATTAAATGAAGACGTCTCTAGGGTGAGCTTTAATGTAAGACATGGGTTGAATTAGAAATCGCCATGCATGCCAATCCATGTGAAGATCATGTGCCATCCATGTGCCTAACCATGTGGAAAAGGTAGAGATGTTAGTGTGACGTAAGGATGGATGTTTATTCTCACAAACCCTATGTTATGGAACTAGCTCAAGAAAAGATAGAAAAGATAGATCAACGCCTTAGAATTCAGCCTCTTCAAGGGGGCAACCTCCTTTACATTAAATAAATGAAAAATTATTCCATGATTCAAATGACAAAACCTCCTTTCTATATATAGGAGTCTAAGGAGTCACAATATAACCCAGCCGACCTAAAAATAATAACATAAAGCCACACGAATAACAATAGAGGGATTCTATGGGGCACAATAATAACAAAATGGGGAAAATAGGGGCACAACAATATTAATAAGGGGTATAACTACAATAGTAATGGGGTAATAACTAGTATTATAGGGACCCAACATGATCCTCTCCTTCAAAAAAGTGTTTTCCTCAACGCTTGAGTAGTTCTGGATACTTCTATATAAAATTCTCATCCTCCCATGTGGAATCTTCAGCGGATAAGTTCTTCCACTTGATAAGATACTCCGAAAATAATCAATTCCGTAGCTGTCGAGTTCTTGTTTCTATGACTGCTTCCAGTTCCAATATAATGTTTCCTTCCTCGTCAAGTTCTGGCAATATAGTTTGAACTGGGAGCTTGTCGCCTATAACCTTCTTTAAACATGAAACA
>APFE031125520.1:248399-271482 GCA_000404065.3 Pinus taeda | reverse complement strand
TATAGAAAAAATTCCATGATGACCTGTTTGGAGCAGCGAAACCCTAGAATCCAAAGCTCTGATACCAAATGTTATGAAACTAGCTCAAGAAAAGATAGAAAAGATAGATCAATGCCTTAGAATTCAGCCTCTTTAAGGGGGCAACCTCATTTACATTACATAAATGAACAATTCTTCCATGATTCAAATGACAAAACCTCCTTTCTATATATAGGAGGCTAAAGAGTCACAATATAACCCAGCTGACCTAACAATAGTAACATAAAGCCACACAAATAACAATAGAGGGATTCTATGGGGCACAGTAATAACAAAATGGGGACAATAGGGGCACAATAATATTTATAAGGGGTATAACTACAATAGTAATGGGGTAATCACTAGTATTATAGGGACCCAACACCCTAAGCCTCAACCCTCGAATATGCACACATTCACTTTATTAATCAAGTTTTTGAAATGGTGTCTTACACAAAAAGTTCTACTTTGAGAGTCGTGGAGGTCCCTAGCACTAGCTGCTTGTTACATGAGTCATTGGGAGTTTATATTGTTCCTCTTTCTACTTGATGAACCTATAGAAGTCTCTAGTAAATCATGATTCTTTAACTTCCTTCTGTGAATGTTTTTTTTCTTCGTTGTGATTCCCTTGCTATATTATCTGATTTATGCTACATTTCCTATTTTTCGAGTGCCATGTACAAGGTCTCTTCTCCTTGGCGAATCAATTCAGGTTAAGGGAGAACCATAACTGTCTAGGGTTTTTTCCTTAGTGAACCCATCTTCAAGTAACCTCTAGCTTCATGGCTAAAGTTCAGTTTTCCTATTCAAGCCATAAGTTTATCGTTAATTTTTCATTGGGGTTTTCCATTTTCCCCATGACAATTATCTTATGGTCTGTAGTCTCTTGGAATATCGTTGGAGGTTTCTCCTACTAGTTTTTGGAATAGGTACATTATTTTATGTTTGAAACCCCAGGTACCATTTTCCCTTGTCAAAATTTATATTTCTCTTTTCCTTTATTTCTGTTGGTCATGAAAATTTGGCTAAACCCTTCCTATTTTATCATTTTCTCTTAGGGGAATTATTTTCCATTGGTTCATTTGTTTTGGCGCAAAGGATTTTGATATGTAAATTGTGTAGGAAATTTTTTATCATCATCCCTTAAATAGGTAATGTCCTCACTCCCTTGTCGATGTCACAGTTTTGCATTCATTGTTTTTTTTTTATGGAATAGCCAATAAGTTCTAATGTCTCCCATATAAAAAAAATTGTTAGGTATGGCTACCTTCTCAACCTCCATTTGAGAGTCTCAAACTTAGATAATTGCACCACCCTTGTTCCCAGTTACTACGTTAAAGGTTGATTGTCATTGTGTTTCTCTCTTGGCTACTTGTTATTGGGATTGCCCTGAGATGTGGCAGTTCCATCTCTTTCAAATGTGAACTTAACACTATTGTTGGCATGATACTATGTTTTCGTCTTAGCCTATTATCCGTATCTTTTTAGTAAAGAGTACATCTGAATGTTTTACATTTGTGACCTCTAGTCTACTGAATTTCACATTTATTTATTTATCCCATTTTTCTACAGGACTCTTAGGGTCTTGGGATTTTGATTGTAAAGACTTTATTTTTAATCAAAGTAATTATATCGCTACTAGTTCCCATTACTATGTTTTTCTTATTTAATTAATTTCATTAACTGTTTCATGTAATAGGCGGCCTTGTATATATATCATCTGTAAGTTTCCTTACTTAAAATAAGGTTGTTAATTTTCCAATAGCTAGAGGTAGCTCCCTTCTATTATGAGTTACTACATTATTTAACTGTAATGAATATTAGTATAATGTTTTGTTGATTATTCATATAATTTGGTTTCACTGCAATTTGGGATGTAAAATTCTTTTTGAGACTGGCTATGCTCATATTTTAAAAGTGTGAGTTCTAGCCCTAGAATCCAACCAACAATTTTGTTGCAATTATTAAATATTTGTTTCTTGATGGTGGTATTGGTTGTGTATATTATAATGCTGTTAGTAAAATATGGAGACTACTTTAATTTATTATGCCCTTCCTATTTTCTTGACTTCCCATTACTAGTTGTAAGATTTTGGAACACACATAGTTGTTGTTTGTGGCACCAGAGTCCCCTAGGACCATATTGATCCTATGAGATATTAAGTTTGTTTTTCTTGGGTACTAATGTTGACTAGGAATTGCACCCAATACATGTTGACCCCTTCCAAATATTTTCTACTGGTGACTATGCATTTCCTAATTATATTTGGGTTGGTTACTATATAATAAAAAAAACCTGGCGCATACTATGCTATCTAAATCACCTTAGGTAAGGTTGATAGCCATTTGACTCATTCTTCCCACACATAATCTTATATCTTCATTTCCTTATACCGTAACCATTTTGATTCTTTTTTTAGGGTTAACATGTATTTGTAATGGTTTATGCCCTTCCCTAACGACATAATTTCTCACATAGAGTTCCTTTATTGTTCGCCAACTATTGCCATGGTCATTTCATATTAATTCCTTTATACCTATTTCTTTTCTTTTCTTGTTATATCTACGGTTCTAGTTTAATTGGATACTCATTAATTTTATAGAACAAAAAATATAGTGCACATTTGTATATGCATAATTTCTCCTAAATTTATTACCTCGCTACTACTGAATTATTATGATTTCATGCATTGAATTCCTGACTTGACCATCATCTACTAGTGTAAAATTCCTAGTTTCCTACATACGACTCTATTTCATCCACCTAATAAAATTTGACTACTTGTGAGTTGTACAGATTTATAAATTCTTACTTTATCAATAAAAACATTATATTACCTAAAAAATGTTCTAGTTTACCAGTTTCATATCTTTAAAATACCTTGCTTCATATGTGAAAAACAAACACACTCAACAACTTATTAAAATAAAGGCTCATAGGGTGAAAAAGAAAATAATCATAATTCTAACTGAAATTGTATGCCTGAAGAAATTACTTAGAAGTGGATTGCACCCCTCGTCACCGTGAATTGATTCCACAAGACCCCCCCCAAGCTAATAATTTCCTGCTTCAAGAATCAACAAGCTCATTGATTCCTGAGTGATTTTATTTTATTAGTTTTCTTCACAACAAATTTTTAGCAATGTCCCTCTTTTTGGGTCTACCAACCCATTTTTTCTAGGAATTTTGTGTTTCTCGTTTTCAAGAAAGGTTCCTTCCTTTTCCTTTAAAGCTTCGTTTTTCTCCCATAGTGATTTATTTCATCCAAACATAGTATCTTTCTCCCACTGAGGGATTTAATACAATATTTTTCTCCCATCATATTAAATCCATTTTTTTCTAATATTTCCTCCTAGGGATTTTTAAGATATTTGTATGGAAGATTCATTTTAGACTTAATCACAAATCATCTATTTCGAACTAGAAGGAAATATTCTAACTCTAGTTCTCCCTTTCCTAAGTAATTTATAACATTATTATTTATTAAATATAATTGTTTCATTACATCACAACACTTAACTTGATCATATCATCTTACAGGTTTAAACATGGATTTGCTAGCCATCAAGTCAAATAATATATTGTATGTCTAAATAAAAAATATCCAAAATTAACATAGAGAACAAAGGGTTGTTACACAAATCACTGTGCTCATTACCATGACTTCAGTAGTAGTTCAGATAGTAGGTTTATGTGCAATAATATTATCTCACTGACATAATTTTCTGGACAATTCACCAAACTTTGTTTTTCAGTGACCACTTCAATAATAACTTTCAAGGCTTCCATAGAATGATCCTTAAGCCCAATAGAAATCACTAGTAGTCTTAAAGAAAATGATTTACTTATTTTTTTTGTGCACATGCCTCCATCATTGACTCTAAGCATTAGTGAGTAATATTTCCTGAAACCATAATCCCAAATTTACTCAAAACACCAAATGTAACCACCCTTCCCATATCTACCAGGCTTCATCACCCTGCCAAGGTGAAAATGGGAGGAGGAGCTATATGACATGACTTGACCTCTTTTCTTCATTAAGGAAGTGGAGTCGACTAACTGAAACTTTAATGACCTTCCTTAGGAGCTACATGACACCCACGAGCCAAAGAACCAATCTAGGTGCCAAAACTGTAATCTAACTTGCCTTTCTAACTATTTGGACTCCCATTTGCTTTCATAAAAAGGGAATCCAATGGCTATGACCCTCCATTTGCGTGGATGACCATTCTTCCCAATGGCTGCAGTCTAGATATCATAGTTCTAAGCATAAGACCCCATAATTTGAGCCACCTTTTTAGTGCTAGTATACAAACCATTTCCTAGACCTTGATATAACTTTATAGAATGATGTATGACACAACGAAAAATCCATTAATTCAAAAATTAGTCAATAAATTGACCTATCCAAGCCTAACCATGAACGACAATTTTTCAAACATATTAAGCACATAAAATCTATAGGTCATGAATGCATATCTAAACATAGGGGTATCATACTTATATGGAAATCATCAAGAAGGTTTGACGCCCTCTCACAATAGCTGAAATAACATCTACTAGGTCATGCCTTTAATAACCATCCATTTACCAATCAAAACATGTTAAGAGCCATAACTAGAATCTGTCATGAAAAAAATATTATAACAAAAATATAACCAGAGTAATAACAATGATAGACCATCAAATCCACATCATAAAAAGTAAGTTTACTCATAAAATATAAGAGGAAAATAGCTCTCATTAACATATACGAAATCCAACCAATTCATGGACTTCCACGTACCACCCGACGATAGATTGGGCTGAACCAAATCTATCTTTCATCCAATCCCCCCAATATCATATTCCAAGCATAAATGTGGGATCTCATGGAATAAATCAATCCAAAAAGAAAAAAATAGGGCTTCTAGAGGCCTAGCCACCTCAAACCTAAACGAGCGATTCCACCAAACGGTCAGAAATCACTAACCATCAACAGATCCATCTCTACCAAGGTTTTTGAGAGCTATAGAGCGTTTGTTCCAAATATTGGATAGATAGCATTATCTAGATGGTTATTGGTAGAAAGTGTGTTCGAATTTATGTCAACATTCATGCTAGGAGATGTGTTGGGTAGTTAACATTCTCTCACAGTTGGTAAGAGTGTTGGCATTGATTTTAACCAAAATAGCATGGTTGTTTGTGGGAACAAATGTTGGATTTTATGTTCACTACCCTAGTTTTGATGGTAATTGGGATATCATTGATGTGCTTGATGTGTCAAGCTAAGAGGGAGTCTCATGGTTGTTTTAGTATATTATAGAGAATCAACATAGTAGTAGGCTTATTGGAGAAACCATAAAATGATGACTGTGATGGTTCAGAAACCTATACTTTGGAAGAGATTTTTCATCAAGAGATCAACTCATATTCTCTTGGAGATGGAACAGTTGGTTAGTGCTTTGAAAGAGCTTTCCAAACATATGTGGAAGTCTGCAAATGGCCTCCTAGATCAGGAGTTATTGTTAGTTAAATTTTGGTGAGCTTAAGTCCATGATAATAGGGTTAAGAGGTGATTGGAGTCTTGGCGCATATTCAAATTTCACAGTGGTGCCAAACACGATGAAAAATACTAGCATGATTTCTAGGTAGACGTGGGATGGACTGCACAACAACGAGAATGTTTTTTATTGGCTCAGGTGAAGCCCACCCAATGGATTTACCCCAGCAGTATAGTAATCGTCCACAAGTTAATGTGCCAGGATTAATCAAGCGGGTTGACGAGGAGTGCCATCAAAGTAGTAGGATGTAGTTTTATTGGCTACTGGAGGCCCCACTTGATATCTTTGCCCAGTGAGGTAGCCTAATAGTATAATTCCCGCAAATCCTTAAGCCCTACAAAGAAAAAGTACCGGGAGATAGGGCATTGGGACAAGGTGGTGGTAAGGTTCGAAACAACAATCAATTATAAAGGAGTAAGGAGGTCCCCATAGTGGTAGAAAAGCTTGCAAAGGCTAGCCCAAAGGAAAGTTAAGTGGAAAAAAATGGAAGTGACAGGAGATAGGTGTTAGGCCATGCTATGACATTTCGACATCTTGATATAGGGAAGTCTTGTTAGACCTCGAGGCACCAGAACTGTTGTCCCACACAATTGATTGTGCAGATCAATGGTAGAGAGCTACTCTAAGGTCAATCCTTCAAAAATCATAATCCGCTTAGGAGTGCTTCCCAAGTCGGTTCTTCAATCCGGTGGTTTTATGTTTAACAAAGGAAATTGGTGAAAAACCAAAGGCCCTAGTGACTCTTCTCTCTGACAGTGGGACACATGTTTGTATTTGATTTTCTATAAGGTGATAATGGTGGAAGATGATGTCAGCATGACATGGCTATACAAGGGATGCATGGCATAGAGATTCAACATTTTTGGGTGGCCTATGGGATAAATCTAGGTGACACATGTCACCACATAAGAGGTGCCATGTGGGGTTGATGACATAAGAATGATATCATTCCATAATGGATACCCCAAAAGGTTTGCATAGTGTGTGCAAGAGGAACCCATGGAATGGCTAGGTGTCCAGTAGATGTGGTCATTTTAGAGCATGAGGCAATGTATAATGCGCTAGGTAGACCCCACCAATACAACTCTTCCTGCTAGGAAAAGCCCAAACGTTTTTTAATGGTGAGAAAAATGAATGTTCCTCAATGTAAGCATTGGGACACATCGTCATAGATATCTCAACACGATAGAAATTTGATTCACCACTGGGAGTGCAGACAAACACTACCAGACAACTCATCCTATAGGAATAAAGTTGATGTCTTATAAAGGGAGTGGCTATGGAATGTGCTGGAAGTTAAAGCTCAAGGACACAGAGGAATGACAAACATCTTTGTGGTAGAGAAAAAATGAATAAGGATGAGGCCGGATGATCCCCATGGGACATGCCAACCTAGTGGCATGACCTCCGTAGATGAATAAATGTGCACAAAAACAAAGCGTCAAGATAGAGGGGGCTATGAGATAAGCACACATCAAGGTTCTATACAATAGGTAAGAAGCTAGAGCATGGACGTTATAAAGAGCGACTAAGTGGCACCTCTTGGTTATTTTTCATAGAAATGAGACCAATGGTGTGGAGTCGTTAACAAATTAGTTTGGCCCACGAAGGGCATAAACATGTTAAGCACCTATAGCCTTGAGTCAATGGTTAGAGAGACTTTCTCGCATGGCGGAAAGCAGAAAAGGTGCCAAAAGAAAGGGGCTTAAAGGTAAAATCAGTGACATTAATCAATTTTATGAAATAAAAGGGCTGAGAATTTGGTTTGATAGAAGTGTAGCCCGTGCATGAAAATAAGTCGGAAACTAGAGTAAAGGAAAATATAGAAAGAAATGAGTCAAGGAAACAAGGACCATGACATGCAGGATCGCTTAATGGCTGTAGTTCCAAGAAAATTTTCCATACATGAGTGTCCCTCATGCAAGGAGGAATTAAATGGAAATTAGAAGTGGAATGGAGACCCATGCCAGGTTGGCATACATATTTTAATGGAAAAAATCCTTGTTCTACAGTTTGAATGATATTTAATTCTCAGTATGGGAGTAATGTTGAAAAGCCCATTCTTATGTTTAATACAACTACAATGGCCAAGTAATTTTGATGCAAAAACATGATGATATTAATTAGGAAGA
The DNA here is from genome assembly GCA_000404065.3 of Pinus taeda. Classification (NCBI taxonomy): domain Eukaryota; kingdom Viridiplantae; phylum Streptophyta; class Pinopsida; order Pinales; family Pinaceae; genus Pinus; species Pinus taeda. The sequence continues at coordinate 263,788 of APFE031125520.1, read as the reverse complement.
CCTTTCTTATGCACTATGGGAATCCATGTAGGAGTACACACTTTTGTAGTGTGGATGCCTGTAGAGACAACATCGACTAGTGTGCATTAGTGGAACAAAAATTAGGATTGTAATTGAGCAGCTTGGGGACTGTAACATTGCTATAAGAGAGATGAGTGGAGAGCTTTGAGTGGTGGGTGCTGCTTAGAAGATGCCAAGTGTGCTTGTGCTATAGAGAAGAGGTTGAGAGTTCCTCTGGAGAAGTATAATGCCGATAGCTAAGTGTATGTTCTTAAGAGAAGATGGACGAGTATAGTGTGTTGCTGTAGAGTGTGTAGAGGGGAGAGAGAGTGTTGCAAGGGTTATGATGGGTGAATATTGTTGAGAAGAAGAGAGAGAGGAGTGTAAAGGAGAAAAAAGTTGACATTATGTAGAGTGGCTTCCATTTAAAGAGAACAATAGTTCCTTATTGAGTTTTGGTTCGAGCTTGCATATACGATGTTGGTGCTTCCATCTCTAGTTTCATCTATGGAAGGCTTGTGAGTTGGTGCCTCCTACAAGTTGCTTCTTGCATAAATCCAAGGAGCTCCATGTTGGTGTTTAAAAAAATCCATGAAATTGGTGCATCATATGGTGCTTCTGGTATGTTGTTCAGGTGTCTACAAAAGGAGAGAGTTGGTGCTTCCTGCTAGTGAGTTCTAGCAAACAATCAAATGTAGTTGGTGTTTCTTATGAGTGGTGGATCACAAATAGATTCATGTAATAGAGTAGATGCTCTTAATTTTACATCAATAAGAAAATAATATTTGGTTCTTTTTCTCTGGAAGGGTTTCCACGTTAAATCTATGTGTCATATGTGTGCTCCTCATGATGTGTGTGCTTGTGTTGATTCACATGGTTATTGTTATTATTTGTTGATGGTTCCTCTCATACAGTGGATGCCAAGTATGAGATAGTAAAGATAAATTGGCATAAAAGTTTAAATTAGCCTTAATAATGATTTAGCCCACACCCATATTGTAGAAGCATGATATGAAGGGAAGAAGTGTGTAAGATGCTGAAGTGAAGTAAGTGTAGTCTGAGTATTACCAAAAAGGACGAAGAGAAAGATGAAATGCATCATTATTGGATGATATTTTTATTAAAAAAATATTGTGATCGGTTTTGCATTCCTATGAATTTCCTATAACTGGTACAAAAGATGCACTGGAAGAGAAAAAATTCAGTGAGTAGCCTAATGCATTCAGAACTGGAGAATTTCAAATAAGAGGTAATTTATGTTTAGGGGGAACATATCACATATGTCCAATTCCTAGAGTAGCAATAGAAACAAGAAGACTCAAAGACATGCTTTTCTAATGCCTAATTATTGTAGATGTATTTGTTTATAATGTTTGTAGCTGAGCATGGATAGTAGACTTCTAATTCCACATCATGAAGATATCATCCCTCATTGAAAAGTATGTAGAGTAGAGTGCACATTAGCAAATATAACCTCATCCATTAATGCATGAGAGGGAAGAATCAACGTGTAGCCCTTTTCCATTGATGTGAAAGGGGGAGAGAATTATGGGAAAGCAAGGTGTGATGGCCTATGCAGAGGAGATAAACCCATTGGTGGATCATTCAAGGAGAAGTGTGGAAGCAACATGAAAGTTGGCCATCAGTGAGGCATCAACGATGAGGTGTTTCCATCAATGCCAAAGTGGGATATTGTTGCATAGTTGACATTGTTTGGATGGAAAGTGGCAGCAAGTGTGTTGGAATTATTGTCAAGTGTCATGTTCCAAGATGTGTTGGGTAGTTGGAATTGTCTTACAGTTTCCAAGAATGTGGAAATTGATGTCAACCAGACTAGCATGGTTATTTGTGGAAGCATATGTTGGATTTTATGTTCACTAGCCTAGTTTTGATGGTAATTGGGCTATCATTAATGTTATTTATGTGTACAGATTATGAGGAGTCTCATGGTTGTTGTAGTATATTGTAGAGAATCACCATTTTAGTAAGCTTACTAGATAATCCATAAAATGATGACTATGATTGTTTGAAGTCCCATAATTTGGAATATTTTATGCCTCAAGAGATTAGCTCAGATACCCTTAGAGATGGCACAGTTTATTAGTTCTTAGAAAGAGCTTCCCAAATGTATGTGGAAGTCTACAAATGGCCTCTTGGATCAACAATTATCCAATAAAATTTTGATGACCTTAAGTCCATGATAGTAGAGTTAAAATATGACTGGAGGCGTCTTCGCACATAGCCAAATTTAGCAACAATGCCAAAATCAACGAAAAATCTTAGTGGAGTGGCCAAAAGGAGTTTTGGGAAGACATTGTATGGACAATGGAGAAGGAGGAAGAGTTTTGATTGGCTTATGTGGATCCCACCTAGAGGAGTTACACTAACGATATGGTAATGATGCTCAAGTTAAATCACTAGGATGAATGGAGTGGGATGATGAGGAGTGCCAATAGAGTAGCAGGAAGTGGTTTTATTGTCTAGAAAAGGCCCCACTTGATAGACTTGCCTAACAGAGGCAGCTCGATGGTATAGCCCCAACAAAGCCTTAAGGATTACAAATTGAAAGCAGCTAGAGATAGGGTAGCGAGACATATTCGCAGTAAGGTTGGGAACAACAACCAATGATGAAGGCACAAAGAGGTTCCCATAGTGACAACAAAGCCCTCAAAGGCTGGCTCGAAACATAGTTAAGCAAAACTAATTCGAAGCTTGGAGAGACATGTTTTGGGCCACACAGAAACATTTCTACATCCCGATAGAGGGAAGTCTTGTCAAGCCTCGAGGTGCTGAAAGTGTTTTCCCACATAACTGATCACGCAAATCAATGATGGAGAGTTACTTTGGGGGCACTCATCCCAAAACCACAATATTCTCAAGAGTGGTGTTCGAGCTAGTTCTTGAATACATTTGTTTTGATATTTAACAAAGGAAATTGGTGCAAAACCGAAGGCCTCGAGTACTCTTATCTCTTCTCTCTAAGAATGAGACACATAACAACATTTAATTGGATTTAAAAAGATAATTGTGGAAAATGACATCAGCATGATGTGGCTATATGTAGGACATGTGGAATATAGATTCAACATTTTTGGGTGGCCTAATGGGAACAATATGGGTGACACATGTCACTACTAGGATAGGTCATCTCGAAAGACAAACCCTGGAAGTTTGTCAATGGTGTGAAAAGTGAATGCATTGGGAAATAAGCACCAAGAGATGTCATCAGAGACATCTCACCTTGGGATTTGCATGACTAGTTAGTGAAATCATGGGCAGACCCTACTAGACAACTCATATCGTAGGAATAAACTCGTCATTTTATAAGGGGAGTGGTTAGGGAATGCACTGGAAGACAAAGTGCTGGGACACAGAAGGCTAACCAACAGGCTTGTGCCAGAGCGATACAAAATGAGGATGAGATCAGGTGGTCACCATGGGACACACTAACACTACAACATGAGCCCAATGGATGAATAAAAGGGCACACAATTAAAGCACTGAGATAGAGGGGGTTGCGGAATAAGCACCCACACAGGGATCTATAAAATAGGTAAGAACTTAGGGTGTGGATATTATAAAGAGTCATGGAGGCTCTTGGTATGGTTAATCACCAACTCCTGGTTGCTTCATGTAGAAATTGGATCAATGGCGTGCAATCATTAACAAAGTAGTTTGGGCAGTGAATGGCTTAAACATGCTAAGTACCTGTAGATTTGAGTTAGTGGCGGTAGAGACTTGGTCCCATGGAGGAAGGTAGAAAAGGTGCCAAAAGAAGGGGGCTTAAAGGTAAAATTGGTGACATTAATCTCTTTTACGAAATAAAAGGGCTGAGAAGTTGTTTTGATAATAGTGTATAATGTGTATGAAAACGAGTCGATAGCTGGAGGAATGGAAACTATATAAAAAACTCAGTCAAGGTAGCAAGGACCACGACATGGATGACCACTTAATGGCCCTAGTACCAAGAAAATTCACTATAACTAAGTGTCCCTCATGCAAGGAGTAATTAAATGGAAATCATAAGTCGAACGGAGAGCCATGTCGTGTTTGCGGGTAGAGTTTAATGGAAAATCCCCTTGAGTCTCAACTTTGACTGAGATTTAGTTTTCGGTATGGGAGAAACGCTGAGAAGTCCATTCTTATGTCTAACATAGTTGCAATGGACAAGTAATTTCAATGTAGTAGTTGATGAGATTGATTAGGTAGACCTATCCTATGGAGTACGGGAAGCCATGTAGGAGTGTACACTTGGGCAGTGTGTGATAGTGGAGACAACATCGACCAGTGTGCAACAGTGGAATGAAAATCAGGACTACAATTGAGCAACTAGGGGAATAAAACATTGTTGTGAGAGAGCTAGGTGGAGAGATCTAAGTGGTGTGCACTACTGAGAATATGAAAAGTGTTCTTGTGCTGTAGAGAAGAGGCAGAGAGTGCCTATGCAGAGGAAAGAGGCCAATAATTCTTGTGGAAAGGTATAAGGTTGAGAGCTAAGTTTATGTTGTTAAGAGCATAGGGTTGAGTATAGAATGTTACTGTGGAGTGTGTGGAGGGGAGAGAGTGTGTTTTTAGGGTTATGATGGGTGATTACTGTTCAGCATAACGAAGATTCGAGTGCAGAGGAGAACAAATATGATTTCAGGAAAAGTGGCTACCATCTATAGAGAACATTAGTTCCTTACTTAGTTTGGGTTGGAGATTAGATATAGGATGTTTGTGCTTCCACCTATGGTTTGTGTCTTGAGAAGCCTTGGTGGTTGGTGCCTTCTGCAAGTTGGTTCTTTCATAAATCCAAGGAGCTCCAAGTTGGCGCTTGCATTAAATCCATGAATTTAGTGCTTCATATGGTGCTTCTAATAAGCTGATCAGGTGTCTACAAAAGTAGGGAGTTGGTGCTTCTTGCTAGTGGGTGCTAGCAAATAATCAAAGGAAATTGGTGCTTCCTATGAGTGGTGGCTCACAAACAAATTGATGTGATAGAGTAGGTGCTCATAATTTTCCATTAATAACAAAAAAATATTTGGTGGTTTTCCCCTCGAAAGGGTTTCCATGTTAAATAAGTGTCATATGTGTGTTTCTCATGATGTGTGCACTCGTGTTGATTCATATGGTTGTTGTTATGGTTTTTTAATGGTTTCTCCCATATAGTGGATGCCAAGTATGAGTGAGTAAAGATAAACTGGCATAAAATTTTAAATTAGCCTTAATACTTATTCACCCCCCCCGCCTAGTATTAAACATTGTTTCCAACACCAACCCATCTCCAGGACTAGTAACTCAACCCAAAAATTTCACAAGGCTCCAAAGTGTTTTTCCAACTAAGGATTTTAGGACTAGTAACTCAACCTAAGTTGTTCTAGGGATTACAGATCATTCGTCCAACCAAGGCTCAAGGAACTTGTAACTCAACCCACAATCATAAGGATCATGAGAAGCAATTAGAAAATAATCAAATGGTAAACCCACAACACCTTGGTTATCTAGGAAATGGAAAGGTTATGCAAAACCACTGTCAACCCAAGCAATCCTCCATGCCAATGAAAAATCATAACCAAATAACCACATGCACATACCATGCATGCCAAAACTAGAAAGGAAATCATACATGCAACTCAATACCTACAAAGAAATCCATCTATAGCCATTGATATCACTCCACCCTTGTGCTTTATTGCTTTTTCTTTTCCTTATTTCTCAAAATCCAAACTATGCCACAATGATCCAAGAAACTATACGTGTGCAAGAGTATGAGAGAGAGAGGATATAGATATTACTCCAAGCTAGAACTGACAAAAATATTATCACACTGACCAAAGCTATGAATTGATCCTCAAAATACTTTTTATCATTGAGCCCTTTATTTTCTTCATTTTCCTTTATTTTCCTTTCATTTTCCTCACATGCAATTAAGTGACCTTTTACCTTCCTTTTCTCCCATTTTCTATTATTTTCATAAATAAATGCCAATGAATGCCTATTTTCCTTTTCCAATTACTTTTCTAATTTCCATAGCCAATTATTAATCACCAGTGATCTTGATCACTATGTTTTTTCCCAACATTCACTTTGGAATACATTTCCCATGACTCTAATATTATTTTTCCTTTATCAACTTTAATACATGGATTTTTAACTATGGCTATTACACCAAATATTAAATTTCACTTTCTTTATGCCAATCCTTCCTAGCTTGCATGATCATCATCACTAGTAACTACGTGCACCCAAGGTTAATCTAAATCAGTCAGAGTAACCCACCTTATTTCATTTTTAGAAAACACTAACACATTAAAAATTGGATTCATTGTAAATCCCTCCTTCTTTGTGGCACATAAATTTCTATCACTTGTTCTTATTTAGGTTTCCATCAGAAGGATGTGATCATCATAACTGCAGAGAACCAAGTCATTTTTATACACTCGAGAAAGATGGCTCACTGTGTGAATATATGAAATCTAACTCTCGAGTCTAAAATTAATGTGTTATTTCTTTCATGCATGCACTAGTCACTCATTACCTTCAATTTAAAAACCATAGGATTGTCTCATGTTCTAATATGTCACATAGATTTGCAATCAAATTCATTTAGAAAATAATGACTTCAAATCGCATTTTGTAGATCACACTATATGCATTAGCTCATATCGCATATTTCAAGACTCACTATGCCAGAAAAGTGAAAGGATCTTACACTCAAACCATCGCACTATGCCAATTTCATTTGAAAATTCGACTTCATGAAATATCACAACAAATATCCATGTTTTCCAAGTCATAAGAAAAATTGAATGCTAAACCTACATTCACATGAGATGTTTTCACATAGATAAAAATAATTTTGCATGACTCATTTTATGTGGACAATGAAAAAGGAATCCATAACTCAGTAGATAATTCAATTTTTTCTTACATTAGGTTGTCAAAACATACGTAAGAAAAGAGGTTATTGAATGTAGTGAATCATGCCTTAGGAAGTTGCTTTACATGTTTACTAATCTCAACCACTAGAATTGCATTGATATCAGCTATGTAAACAACAAACATCACTCCATATCACTATATTAGAATAGTCACTTTACCATTACAACAATGGTTATACATGTCAACACCTCTACACCAATTTAGAGTTCTATTTCACAGACTAGGATGAAATACACCTTAGAGAGCAATATATTATAATGATCAAAATAACAATATGGAGAGGGAGTGATACATAAATAAAACCAATGAAAAACCTTCATATGTACTCATGCAACCTATAGTTAGGAAACTTATACCGAGCTTAGAGAGAACCAATTAAAAATTCAGTCACAAAAATATTAAATTTATACCAAATCGAATAGCTTTGGCCTCTTGTTGGAATATACATGAATTCCCTCGTCCTCAGAACAATCTACAAAGAATAGATATTTGCGTTGAAGAATTTTTACAATCATGGTGAAGTCTGAACTCAAATATATAGTCATGGAGGAAGGTTTGTAGGGGGGTTCACATGGCCATATTTGAATTGATTCTCCCCCCCCGTTTTATATTTTTACTAAAAAAAAAAACAAAAGTTCTTCTTTTAATAGACATACCTTGTCCTTTTCTTTGCTACCAAAACACACTAAAAATCTCAATATATGTACGCTGCTTGTAAAAATTAATTTTCCAAATTATTTCGAATTTTTTGACCACATGATGTAACCTTTTCCAAGTAACTTGGGTTCCATAACAATATCCATAATAAAATTTGTGCAAATTTAACCATGAGACCATAATTTTAATTTGAAAAAGAAAAAGAATATTTCCAACATTCATTTAGGAGCCTTGTGCAACTTTAAGGGATTTAACATTAAACAAGCATATCTCCCTAACTAAGATGAACCATAAGGCATGCCACATATCATTAGAAGGGGAAAAGCAAGGATAATTACCTAATCTTCATCCTCAAATTCTTCAATAAGTGCAAGTAAGTTGGGGCTCGCCAAACTTTCTTCAAGGGCTTCTTGACATTTGGATCTTCCATTGAATGTGAACTAGAGAAATATTAGGATCATTCAAGGAATGATGTTGGCATCAATGATAACATCATTCAATAGGGAATGTAGGGTTAGGTTGGTGTAGTGTTTTTTCTTCAGTCCTTTTCTCTTGATGTGAGGATGGTTTCATATATTTTAGTTGGAAGATTATGCGAGGGTCTGCTTGTGTGGGTTTATATGTATGGTGTGTCGGGGGTTGGATGAGGGAATATGATAACTATTTTCATTCTCCTATATGCCAAATTATCTTGGCATAGGGGTGCAACCTTTCTTGTTCAATGGTATAGAGAGAAAAGTATCTATCTAACGAATTTTTATCTTCTTCCCTCTCTGGTTGGAATTTATCTAAGGTTATGTCTTATGTGTGGCGTTATTGTAATGGCTTAATTTTTGGTTCCCTAATATTGCAGAGGGTGGGTCAAGTTGGTTTTTATTCTCCTTTCTAGGTAAACAATGTCCTTATAGTGACATTAACTCTCCTCCTTGAGACTCGACGATGTTTCCAAGCATAAGGATGACAACTAATATGGGAGGTAGTGGAAGAGCTAAACCTTAGCAGTGATAGGAATAACTATTTTCCCATGGCTCAGAAACCACATATTTTAATGTAATTCTATCTAAAATGTATGAGGAAAATAGTAAGATTGATTCCAAGAAAGGAGAAGAAATGTAGTCCCTTTAAAATTATGAGCTACTAGAAGATATGTCAATTTGGGTGGAAGAAATTGGGCACGCTAGGGGAAAGAGAAAAAAATATTCAAAATAAATGGATTTTCATTGGAAAAGGAATAATTTGCTAGGCTTGGTATTGAGGGACAAGTAAGTGGATAAATACAATATTTTTACCTCATTAGAGGATGTCAAAACGCTGCTTAGGAATCATAGGTTTCACATGGATAGGATCGACTCTTGTATGACTCATGTGGAGAGGCATATAGCCTGTGACTCAAATGTTTGGTATCCTATGGATAATCCTCGCTCGAGTACAAGGGTTCCAACTAATATTTTGTCATGAGATGATGATCAATGAAAATGGGTGGTGGGTTGAAAAGTCTAGGGTTTTAGTGACGCTTCTAGTTTTGTCCTTTGTAGGTTTCTTTGTTTACCTCTTGGTCTACAAATTATGATGATGTAGTTTGGATGCAACCTTGTGCTTCTATGTGATGCTTCTGGCATGTATTAATGGACTCAAGTTTTCTCGTATTTACCTTTTGTTATATGTTAATGGTTGTATTGAACAAACATGTTTTGGATGAAGGAAATGTTGCTCATGGGTAGGCTTTCTTATTTCTCGTCATGTTTTTTGGTCGTCATTGTAACAGTTTTTGGGATGGACATGGTGTTGAAGTCTAAAATTGTTTCCTTCTCTACTACCTCTTTCCCTCTCCTTTACATTTTTGTGACCATTTTCGTAGCAGTATCAACATACTCAAGGTTATTTTAGATTATAAAAGGTACTTATCATCAATGTTTTAGTATGTTTCTTTATGAATTATAATGAAAACATCTCTACAATGACATAATCTTAATCATTTTGTAGCTAATGCTGAATTTCGTAGCCATATCCATGACTAGAAAGGTTGCAATGCATCAACAAAGGGATGAAGGGTATCTAAAGATGACAAATGTCCACCACATGGACAACCATCTATTGACCTGACTTGGCATGCTACAGAGATCAGGAGATCTAATAGTCAAACTCAAAGTCAAGCTCTGAGTATGATGGTGTAGTGGTCAAGTGAAGATAAGAAGGAGATCAAGAGGACATTAGGCGAGCGTGAAAAATACTTGTTAAATCACGAGGATATTATTCTAGTAGAATCCCTCGTGATTTTCTCTTCTGCGTGCAAATCATAAGAAAATAAAGTTTGAATTCAAGTTTGTTTCCTAGATGGTAGAATAGTTCCATTTCTTATCCAAATACAACTCTTGAATTAGTTTTAATGAAAATTGTATAAAAGCCATAAGGTGAAACCCAAAGAGAGTTTACATGTCAAGTATGATATGGTTCATTTCCACTATTTGTGAAAATTTGTTTTGAATTAATATTGACTTTAGTTTTCAATGAGTGACTAAGAAATTATTTGATGAGTAGAAGACTTACATTCATGGGACGCCCCCTGGCAAGTTGTAATGATTGTAGAATTTAAGCTTTTGTGATCCATCATATTTGTAAGAAGAGCTTCGGCGTAAATCACATAAGAAAGATCTTTGTCGACGCGTTTCGAACCAACTAGTGTGGTTCATCTACTATGATAGTTTCTCGAAGTTTCTTTTGTACCTGAGTTGTTTCATTACAATTATGTTTTAATCATTTGTTATTTTGGTTTCAAAGAGCTAAAAAGGAAAACTACCAAAACTATTTTGATTTTCATATGCATTTCCTTTCAAGTTTCATTACTTAGTTAATTTCATAGATGGTGAAATAAATGTATTTCAAAGTTAATTGCACACATCAGTAATCATTCGGAGTTACAAGCTCTCATTTGACTTTTGCTTCTGCAAGTAGTTTCATTAGCATTCCTTTATGCAATTATAGTTAACTTCTTTCCTTTATATAATTAGGAATTAAGTTTTCTTTATGAAATTTCCTTTTGTGAAATTAGTGTAGAGGTTCCTTTCTGCAAAGTAGTGTTTTCAATTTTGCAAAAAATAATTTTCTTGCAATCTAGTGTTAACATTTCCTTTTATGAAAATATAAATAGGTTTTGAATTGTGCAATTAAAATATATTTTCAATTTTGCAAGAAATATATTTCAATTCAATCAAGTAATTGAGTTTTTATGTAACTTTGAATAGAAATAAGTTGTGCATGATTACTCCCTAAATATCATTCAAACTGTTGTCCATACATAGAATGATTTAATCCAAAGATAGAATTTCTAGCATATATAGTGGACATACACTTCATAACTACACAAACCTTTGTTGACAATTAATGAAGTAATTTAGGAACAACAAATTACCCAAGATTTTGGCATCGTTGTTGGGGAGGTGTATATAGGATTCCATTCTTGGTTTGCATATCATTTTAGGTTCATTTGATTTTGTAGATGCATAATTAAATCATGGTAAAAGTCACTTATGCATAGAGAAAGAGATTATAGTGGCATACTTTCAAGCAGAGGTAGAAGTTCAATTCCAACATCACCACTCACCCCCGCTAGACCTCGTAGTGCCACACCATCCACTCATACTCACATTCCATAATTTGCAAGTATCCATAGACTTCTTGAGGTGCATAGATCTAAAATCCAGCGAAAATATTCACCAAATTTTTCTACCAAAGTTGTAGTTGAGGAACCTGCATCCCTAAGAGGAGTAATTTTCCTCTCTTCAACACAACTTCTAGGACAAGAACTAGAGTTTCCTAGTGAGGAAGAAGAAGAAGAAGGAGTTTATTATAATATAGCATTAGTAGAGGAACCAAAAGAAGAGATAGACAATCCTATTATAGAACCTTATATTACCTCTTAGGAATCAACAATGGAAGGGGAAGGAGAAGGAGATGTACACAACATAAGTTGTGAACTTAGGATTAGAGGTGGAAGAGGCAGAGGAGGAAATAGAGGAGGAGGTGGAGGAGGAGGTTATAAAGGTGGTAGGGGAGAACCAGATCTTTATGGATTTCCCATTTTTGAATAAGATAGCACATCCATAATGAAAAACATCTCACCCTCCGCCCTTCCTAATTCCCATGGTTCGAGAAATGAGGACCTTGAAACATTTCCTTTTGAGTTTGAAGTTTTATGTAGATATTATGACTACTTACTTGATCCTGAAAAATTGAAATTATTTCCAACTACTCTTAAATATGGAGAAATTTAATGGTTCATGGGATTTGGAAAACTTACTATTAAAGCATGGAAGTAAATGAAAAATGTTTCTTACGAAAATACAAGGATTATTGCATGCCCCATAACCTTAAGGACGAAGTCTTTAAGACGATGCAAAAAGAGGATGAAATCCTTGAAGACCTAGTTGAAATATTTTCTTACAATATTAAAAGGGCTAAGATGCATAATTTAGATGATGAAACATTAAAATATCTTTTTCTAAAATCTGTCAAAGATGAATGGATTTACCTTCTCTATTTAATGGGAAAGGGATACGTTTCACAACTTTCATTTGGAGTAATTTGTGATTTGTGCAAGAATACTTCAAGGGGTAAGGATAGAACACATAGAAATATAACAGATCATGTGATGTCCAAAATTAGTAAATCTGCAACTGGAATGATAAGTAGAGTTTAAAAAGGAAATTATCGCGACAATTTCAAAACGGATATCCTTGGGAGTCTTAGTAAACAACTATATACCTTTAAGTTACAAAATAAGCAAAAAAATGATAATGTTGCATTATCTATTCTTTGTCCGAGATGTAGGAAGAAGCATGCCTTGAGAGAATGTCCCCTCGATAGTATAGAAATTTGTGTCATCTGTGTTGAAAACAATAATACAAAGGAGTCCCCTCAATACTTGGTCGTAAAGATGTTTTCCAAGATGAGGCTAGAACAAGCCAAGGTGAATCACTTTGTTTTATTGTTGAAAGACCATGGTAAAATCAACAATCAAATATGAATCAACAATCATATCCACAACCACAAAACAATTGGGTTTCACCCACGCCTTGGAAATCTTGGCCCCACAATCCTTAAATCCATATTGGGCACAATGTTGACAAAATACTTATGGAAAATATCCTTAATACCCTCAATTTCAACAACCTTATCCTTCTTTTCCACCACAATATTATCCTCCTCAACCAACCCAACCAACTAACATTTCATTAAATTTAGAAATAATCTATTATAAGGGTTCTATTATAATTATGTTTTATTATCCAAAATAGTTTATCGTAATATATTTATCACAAAAAATGGTACATGTCTATATTCAAAGTAGTGAACTAAGTGGTTTTCTAATTACTTATTTTTGAAAATTCAATCTAGTTAAAATTGTAAATTATAGATCCACTACATATTTCCAAATTTAATGAAATATGTGTTAACCCCGTCAATTTCAATATCCAAATCAACTAATTTCATTACCATTTCCTGAAAAACCCAATCAACTACCTGCTCAACCACTTCTAAATCCAAACAATAAGAATCCAAAAGTTATTTATAATGTTGAAGGACAAAATTTTTAAACTTGTATGATTACCCCATTAGGTCTAAATGATGTTCAACCTAGATCTTGTAGGGTTTTTCAAAAGAAGTCACCAACAATCGTCGTCCAAAAATCTAAAGAGGATGAGTTCATGAAAAAGATGCAAATATTGATCAAGAAAATATTCCTCTAAAGGAACATGTTCCTATTCAATCAAATGATTATAAAATAAAGCGAGCTCCTAGAGTTCCTCTAGTATAACAACCTTCTATTTATTTGCAGGATCGACCCTTTTATGAGAGGCTAAAAATTGATAAAGGAATAGAAATGAAAATTGTTTTATGACACTGCGATATGCTAAATGAACTTAAGAATTTTTTCATCAAAATTCCTTTGCTCCAAGGAATAATGGATATACCAATATTTATAAAAACTATTAAGGAGCTATGCATTAGAGAACAAGGAAACACAAAGGATGTTAAAAGATCAAATTGGTAGTAAAAATTGAAGATATCATAATGGGGAACCTATTATTCAAAAATATCTGGATACTTGTACTCCCATTGTGAAAATTCATATCAATGATATTGAAATCCTAATAAATTTGATTAATCTAGGAGCAACCACAATTATCATGATTAAATGGACAATGGAACAACTTAAACATCCTAATCTTCAATATACCCCTACATTATTACAATTAGCAGATAGATTTGTTACCAAAACAAATGGGGTATTAGAAGATGTGTCTGTTTCTCTAGATTCTTGGGAATATCATATAGATTTCATGATTTTAACTCCTAAGAATAATTTAGGAGGCCATCGATTGCCCCTTAATATCCCTTGGCTAGCCACAAATTTACATTGTATCCTCATGAAAAACAATAGCTGAAGTAGAAAGTGAAATTTGGATAGATGATGATATTGAATACTTTTGAAGATTAGCAACGATTTTATAGCCTTTCTGATTAGATGAAGAGTATCAATTGTTAAATTTAATGAATAATAATGATTCTTCTTCATACTGTGAGAAAGATCAAAGTTTCAAAGAGAATGTGATATTGAAATATCTTCCATCTTTCCAAATAGCTTACATTCAATGGAAAGGTTTGGCAATTCTCAAGTAGAAAATTTTCCAAATAAAACATTGAATATTTATAATAATTTGGAAGAATTTCAAAAGAGGAATTTGATAAAGATTTTCTAAGGAATTTAGACTTTTTGTGATCCATAATGTTGTTTAGAGAATAATTTCGGCAAATCACATAAAAAATCATTTGTCGACGCGTTTCGAACCAACCATGTGGTTCATAGTGAGGACAAGTTGAAGATCCAATCTGAGCGATGCAATAAATAGGGACAAGCAGACCATTCCAAGAGCTAGATGACAAAGTAACGGTAACTGGACCCTCTAACAGCTAGGTTGACCAGGCCCTACGGGGAGGGACCTAAATTTATTTATTTATATATCTATTTATTTATTCATTATTATAATTATGTACATGTTTATTACTATGATTATGAGTATTACCAATATTAATATATTTATTAATAAAATCCATTATTTAATTTAAATCTTGAGAAAGGTAAATATCAAATATTATTTCTAAATCAAGAACCTAAATATATTTATTTATTTTAATATATCTTTACCATAAAAAATTATAATAATAATATCAATATTTACCCTTATATTAGGATGAGAAACTAAAATGGTAAATAATTCTATTATCTCCCATTAACTCAAATGATATTATATATAAAATATTAATTATCAACGCAACTATGAACACCTATTATTCACTACCAATACCCTTATATAATACCAATAATAAATATTATCTAAATATTAAAAGACTAATGGTTAATAAACCTATTATTTTTCGTTTCAAAACTTAATTCAATAATTACTTTATTAATATATTTATTAACATATATTCCGCAATACCTATGCAAACCCATTTTTTCTTTTCTTATATACCTAATATATTACTAATATTTACCATTCTATTAGTATGGGGTTACTTATTAGAGTAAGATGGTAAATTTTATTTTATTAATCTATTTATTTAATCTTTTAATATGTACTTACCTTAAATTTTTTTTATCAATATTATTCCTAATATCAGTGTTTACCATATTATATACAATTAAATGGTAAATATTTCTCTTATCTGCCCATTTAACTAAATTATTATATATAATAAATATAAATATAATATTATTTATTTCCATTGTTAATGTGAATATTATT
>APFE031125520.1:224892-248379 GCA_000404065.3 Pinus taeda | reverse complement strand
ATATTATAAATAATATATTAGTTAAATGGGTAGATACTAGAAATATTTACCAATTTATTTAAATTATTCTCATCCTAACATAATGGTAAATATTGTTATTATTAATAATATTAAAAAAAAAATTAGGGTAAGTATATATGAAAGAATAAATAAATAGATTAATAAAATAATAAAGTTTTTCTAATTAAGAAAATCTACCAATTCCATTCTATAAGTAATACTCATTCCTAATTATAATGGTAAATTTTATAATATATTAGGAATATGATAAATATTGTTTGCCATTAAAGGATATATATTAATAAGAT
Organism: Pinus taeda; assembly: GCA_000404065.3. Classification (NCBI taxonomy): domain Eukaryota; kingdom Viridiplantae; phylum Streptophyta; class Pinopsida; order Pinales; family Pinaceae; genus Pinus; species Pinus taeda. The sequence goes on along the minus strand of APFE031125520.1, from coordinate 248,071 downwards.
TTAATAATATTAAGGAATAGATAAATTAAATAAATATATTAATAAAATAATAATGGAATTAGGTTCTAAATTTAAAAATAATGGGTATATAAGAATGAGATTAACCATTAGATTTTTATTAATTAAATAAATAATAATTAGTAATAATATTATTATTATATAAGGGTAATGGTAGATAAATATATTAATATTGTAATAATAATATTCACATTAATAGTGGAAATAAATAATATTATATTTATATTTATATTATTTATAATATTATAAATAATAATTTAGTTAAATGGGTGGATAAGAGAAATATTTACCATTTTAATTATATATATTATATGGTAAACACTGATATTAGGAATAATATTGATAAAAAAAATTTAAGGTAAGTACATATTAAAAGATTAAATAAATAGATTAATAAAATAAAATTTACCATCTTACTCTAATAAGTAACCCCATACTAATAGAATGGTAAATATTAGTAATATATTAGGTATATAAGAAAAGAAAAAATGGGTTTGCATAGGTATTGCGGAATATATGTTAATAAATATATTAATAAAGTAATTATTGAATTAAGTTTTGAAACGAAAAATAATAGGTTTATTAACCATTAGTCTTTTAATATTTAGATAATATTTATTATTGGTATTATATAAGGGTATTGGTAGTGTAATAATAAGGTGTTCATTAATTGCGGTGATAATTAATATTTTATATATAATATTCATTTGAGTTAATGGGAGATATATAAATTATTTACCATTTTAGTTTTCTCATCCCAATATCAGGGTAAATATGGATATTATTATTAATAGTTTTTATGGAAAAGATATATTAAAATAAATAAATATATTAACAAGACAGTAATTAGATTAGGTTCTTGATTTAGAAATAATATTTGATATTTACCTTTCTCAAATTTAAATTAAATAACTGGATTTTATTAATAAATATATTAATATTGGTAATACTCATAATCATAGTAATAAACATATACATAATTATAATAATGAATAAATAGATAGATATAATCAATAAATAAATTTAGGTCCGTCCCCCTGGGGCCTGGTCAAACCTAGCTGTTAGAGGTCCCGTTAACCGTTACCTTGTCAATCTAGCTGTTGGAATGGCCTGTTGTCCCTATTTATTGCATCCCTCAGATTGGATCTTCAACTTGTCCTCACGATGAACCACACTGGTTGGTTCAAAACACGTCAACAAATGATTTTTTATGTGATAAAGATTCTATAAAAACACTCTTCTTCTTTGGCATGGGAGTATATTGATATGAAAGGAATTTATCCTAAAACTTGTATGCATCATACTTATATTCAGGAAAACGAAAAAAAAATTAGACAACCTTAGAGAAGGATGAATCCTAAACTGAGAGAAATTGTTAAGGAGATATTACAAAAGTCACTTAATGTGAATTTCAGCTATCCAATATCATATTGTTGACGAGTGTCACCTTTAGTGACTGTTCCAAAGAAAAATGAAAAATGGAGAGTGTGTATTTACTATAGGTAATTAAGAAAATCTACTTTGAAAGATCATTTTCCACTACCATTTCTAGATCAAGTATTCTACACCTTTGTAGCGAAGAAGTATTTTTCAGTTTTAGATGGTTTTAGTGGATATAAAAAAATCCAAATAACACCAAAACATGAAGTTAAAACTACTTTTACATGTCCATGGGGAACATATGCCTATAGGGTACTTCCCTTTGGATTATGTAATGCACCTCCCACATTCCAGAAAATCGTTTTAAGTATATTCTGATCTAATTCATGATTTTGTAGGAGTATACATGGACAACTTTATTGTGTATGGTGATACTTTTGAGGAAGAAATTGAAAATTGAAAAAAAAAAACTTATTATATGTAAATATTCAAACCTTTCATTAATCCATGAGAAATGTTTTATGATGTTCAATGAAGGGATTGTTTTAGGCCACCATATTTCAAGTAATGGAATTAAAGTGTATACATCTAATGTAGAAATAAGTTCCAAAATCTCAATTCCTATTTGTCAAAGAGATGTTAGAAGTTTTCTTGGATTTACTAGACACTATATAATATTCATATAAATTTTCACAAAAATAGCCTCTCCACTTTTGAAACTCCTTACAATATCTTGTGAATTTGTTTGGAATTATGACTGTCAAAAAACATTTGACACATTGAAAAAAAATATTAATGACACATAAATTCTAAGAAGAAAATTTCACAAAAATAGCCTCTCCACTTTTCAAACTCCTTACAAAATCTTGTGAATTTGTTTGGAATTATGACTGTCAAAAAACATTTGACACATTGAAAAAAAATATTAATGACACATCAATTCTAAGAGGACCTGATTTGTCTCTTCGTTTCCACATTTCTATTGATGCTTACAATACAACTCTAGGAGCTGTGTTGGGACAAATTTTTTTAAATCCTTATGCTATTTATTATACAAAAAAAAAATGACTCAAGTAGAGTTAAATTACAATGTAATAGAAAAGTTGTTTTTAGCTGTTGTGCATGCCATTAATAAGTTTCATCTTTATATCATTGGCCATGAAACTTTTATTCATACAAACCATTATTCCATTAGATATTTAATGAAAAAACAAATTACTAATGGTAAAATTATAATATGGTTTTTATTATTACAGTAATTCAACATTACTATTCTTGATAGACTAGGAAAAGAAAATACAGTTGTTGATTTTATTTCTAGAGAATGCAGAATAAATAATGATGATGCTCCTGTAAAGGATAATTTTCCTAATGGATATATTTTGGCAGTATCTACTAAAACACATTTCTTTTCATATATTACTAATTATTTGGCTATAGGAAAGTGACCTCCATAACTATGAGCCAAAGAAAAGAAATAAGTGATCAAAACTAGTGCACCTTATTTTTGGATAGATGCAAAATTGTACAAAACTCGACTTGATCTGATCATCAAAAGATGTGTTCGAGAAGATAAAGTACCTAAAGTCTTGAAATTTGGGCATGATGAGCCATGTGGAGGATACTTTTGTGACAAAAGAACTGCCTACAATATCCTTCTTTTGAGATATTATAGGCCATCCATTTTCAAGGATGCCAAAGAATATGTCAAAAGATGAGATAGTTGTCGAAGAATGGGGAAGCCAATTCCATCACATGAAATGTATCTATAGCCACATGTACTTTTATATCCTTTTGAAAAATGAGCTCTATATTTTGTTGGAACAACAAATCCTACATCTAAAAATAAAATGTACATACTTGTTTGCATAGATTATGTTACAAAATGGGTAGAAGCTAAACCTATTTTATTTGCAACTAAAAACGTTGTAGTTACATTCATTTTTTAGGATATTTTTACTCGTTTTGGTGTGCCAAGAGGAATTGTAACAGATCAAGGCACTCAATTGACATCCAAATTGGTGCAAAACATCATGGAGCAATATAATATCAAGCATCAAAAGTCTACTCAATATCATCCACATGCCAATGGACAAGTAGAATCCACCAACAATGTACTTGAAGCAATTGTCACCAAGATTGTGCATTTTCATAGAAAGGATTGGGAAAAAAAGATTCCAAAATCATTATTATCATATAAAACCACATGGATAACCAAAACTCAAAATACTCCTTATGAGCTTGTTTATGGGAAGAAAGTTTTTCTTCCAATTGAATTCCCAGTGGAGACATTCAGAACAACAACTTAATTGGGCCTTGATCTATCAGAAGCTCAAAAATAAAGAATAGCACAATTGAATGAGCTAGATGAGATCCAACAAGATGTTATCCAAAGAACCAACGTATTTGAATAGCAAAGATCAAAATGGAATGACAAATTTATCAAAGCCAAAAATTTCAAGCAAGGTGAATGGAATCTTCTTTTTTATTCCAATTTCAAATATTTTCAAGGGAAATTTCAAAATCATTGTCTTGGTCCTTATGAAATTGATACTATTTTTCATAATGAAGCAGTAAAAATCAAAACTATGGATGATGAACAAGTTACTTTCCCTGTTAATGGTCATAGATTAAGATTGTATCATAAACCACTAACAGAGGAAGACTTTGTCAAATATTTGCAAGAGAACTTTGAATTCAAGTTGGTAAAGAAAGGAGATTCTTCTCCTCATTCTCTAACTCAATTGTAATTATTTTTATCATCTCATATACATATACATATATATAATATATATATATATATATATATATATATATATATATATATATATATAATATATATTATATATATATATATATATATATATATATATATATATATATATATATATATAGATAGATAGATAGATAGATATAAGTATGTAAACCAACAATGTTGGCATACTTATATAGAAAATCTTAACTGAAAACCAAGGGTTCTTGGTAGTTTAGGTTTTCATAATAAATTCCCTTTTCTTGTCACTATTTATTTCTATACTTCTTTTTCTAATAAAATTCAGGTGGCAAGAGATACTTCTGAAGAAAAATTTTCTTCACTAATTATGAAAGTAGCAACAACAATAAAAAATATTTCCTCTCATGAGAGCAAGAAAATTACAAAATAAAAAACAACAAAATTTATGTCATTCTATAGTTGATCTTCAATTTTTCATCCAAGTCTGAATTCTACATCTACATCAACATCAGAAAATCCACAACAAAGGAATATCAAAGGAACTCACAAGAAAAGGTATGTAGGATGTTAAATTATTTTTCATATAAGAACATTAGGTTTTAATTCATAGAATAATTTTATTAAAAAAACTTGAATTATTAAAAAACCTTATAAGATTGCCCAAAAATCATAACTGCTACACCCCACCATCATCACTACTCATTTGGTCACATCAATTCTGCTAAAAAAGTGCACATATTTCACCAATCCTATGAAATCAAATCTAGGAGTCGTGGGAGATCATGCGAAAAGGCACAATGCTATCACGGAATGAATACTTTGTAAGCACCTTACTTTATTATCATTTTACTCAACCTCATCCCATTCTACTCCAATCTGAAACATCATTCAACTCTTCTCATTTTGTATCAACCTTCCATCCTCCATGTCGAAAGGAAACAATCAAAGACTAAGAATTCTCTCTACCATGTGTATCAATTTCCAATCTAAACCAAAGAGAATCAAGTTTCTTCAAGCATAGCCAAGTGTTAAAGACTAGTTGTGGCACGTAGGGTGGCTTAGGTTTTTTGAAAAATTTGACGGGCCTGAGAAAGAGGTCACCAAATCTTTTGCTCTAGATTTTGATGGGGTCGACGCAAAAATTGGAGGTGTCAAGGTTATCTTCATAGAGTCTATCAAGGTAGAAGCTACAAAAATTCCCAGAAACATAGAAAGTTCGTTCAAGAATAGGAAAATCATGGAGAATGACTAGGTAAACTTCTTCAAAGAACCAGGTATGGATATATCCATCATTTAAAATGTAATTCTAGTTAAAACACTAAAAGGGAAATGGAGAAATTTATTTTTGTTTATCCAAAAATAATTAACTTGTGAAGGAAGATTTAGAACCATGTTTTTCTATCGTGCTTGACTCCTAATCCATTTTATTAATGGAAATGAAATCAATCTGCACTACTTTTTGCTCCACAGTGTTAGAAAGATGGCATGTAGTATACAAAGAGAGTACAAATCTATTGATAATTCCCTCTAATATCATGGACTAATCAAAATTCTCATAGAAGCACATTTAAAAGCTAAGGGAGACAATTGGTAGGACTTTTTGGCTTGTAACTACTTCATATAAGTTCAAGAAGAGGAAACAAGTAGGAGGGTTAAAATAAGTCAATAAAGGTCAACATCAAGCCCTAACCCTAAAGATAAAACTGAAGAAGGAAGTCTTGAACTGAATGAAACAAAGGCACCAAAGGACCTGTTTGAAGATAACGACTTGCTCTCTAAGTACTTTTAAAAATGTAAGAAGAAAAATTAAAATCAAATTCTTAGAGGAAGGAAATATAGCCTATATCCTAAAACACCTGAAGAACATGAAGAAATAGGTAAAAATAAGAAGGAGCAATTTGGAAAAAGGAGGAAAAGCCAGAGGATTTCATAGGGTTATGCTAACCCAAGAATAACTAGAATAATTTCAAAACTTTCAAATACACAATGTCCACAAATGGTCGAGCTTGAAGAAGAAGGATACAGAGCACCACCTCATAGAGTGAGCCCAAAAAGGAAAAGATGAGACATTGATCCTGTTTAGTAAGAAATTTATGACTATGTGGAATCTCAAGATCAAAGAGTGAAACATAAGGTAAGCTCCCCTCATAATGAAGAAAATGCATTCAATGAAACAAATTTTTCATACCCTAGACTTGAGGATACTCTGAAGCATGACATACATGAGCTAGAGTTTCCTAATAAACATCTCACATAGGAAAGGGAAGAAACAAAAGTACAAAATGAGATATGAAGAACTAAAAATGATAACATACTTTTACATCTCTGCCACTGGTATAAGAAAAAAAATAAACACAAAGCAAACAATAAGTTCCTTAAGAATAAGATTAGGGGTTTGCAAAGTAAAATTATGATGAAAATAGCAAGGGATACCTTCAACATTAGGAAGAGAAAGGAAAGCACTAGTGTGGATGTGCTTGCATAGGTTTCAGAAATAATACATTGAAGAAGAAAGAATAACCAATTTTTCATATTTGGTTCATGAGGACATGCAAGAACTTTGGTGTGGGGGAATGTTGAAGTCTGAAATTGTTTCCTTCTTTACTACCTCTTTCCCTGTCCTTTATCTCTTTGTGACCATTTTTGTAGTAGTATTAGCATACTCAAGGTTATTTCAGCTTATAAAAGGTACTAATGATCTATGTTTTGGAATTTATGTTTCTTTATGAATTACAATGAAAACATCTCTACAATTAAAAAATATTGATCATTCTACAACTAATGTTGAATTCCACAACCATATCCATGATTAGATAGGTTGGAATGTATCAACAAAGGGATGAAGGGTATCTGCATCAACTTGACTTGGCAAGATACAAAGATGAGGCGATCTAAGATTTCAAGTCAAAGTCAAACTCTGAGTATGATGATGTAGTCGTCAAGCAAAGATAAGAAGCAGATCACGATGACATTAGGTGAGCATACAAAAGGCCTACCGAGTCACAAGGATATGATTCAAGAAGAATACCTCTTAGTTTTCTCTTTGAGTAGAAATAATGAGGAGATAAAGTTGCAATTCAAATATATTTCCTAGATAGCAGAACAATTTCATTTCTTATTAACATAGAACTCTTGAATTAGTTTTAGTGAAAATTGTATAAAAGCCATAAGGTGAAACCCAAAAGAGAGTTTGGAAGTTAAGGACACTACGGTTAATTTCTAGTATTTGTGAAATTTAATTTTGAATTAATACTGTCCTTTGTTTTCAATGCATGGCTAAGCAATAGTTTGATCAGTAGCAAACTTACAATCATGGGAGGTCCCCCTCACGAGTTGTAAGGATATTTAGTTTTGTTTCCATTTGCTCATAGTGTGATAGTTTCATGAAGTTTCTCTTCCCTTCGAATAGTTTCATTACAGTTATGTTTTGATCATTTGTTATTTTGGTTTCAGAGGGCTCACAAAGGAAAATTACCAAAAAAATTTTGAATTTCATATGCATTTCCATTTAAGGGTCATTACTTAGTTAATTTTGTAGATGGTGGAAGGAGTGCATTTTGTATTTAGTTGTGCACATGAGTAATCATTTGGAGTTACAAGTTCTCACTTGATTTTTTCTTCTACAAGTAGTTTCATTAGCATTCCTTTTTGCAATTGTAGTTAATTTCTTTCCTTTGTGCAATTAGGAATTAACTTTTCTTTATGAAATTTACTTTTGTGAAATGAGTGTATAGTTTCCTTTCTACAAAGTATTGTTTTCAATTATTCAAGTATTATTAGAATAATTTTCTTGCAATCTAGTGTTAACATTTCCTTTTATGCAAATAGAAATATGTTTTGAATTCTACAATTAAAATAAATTTCAATTCAATCAAGTAATTGATGAAACTTGGGTTTTGATGTAACTTTGAATAGAAATAACCTGTGTGTGATTACTCTCTAATTCTCATTTAAACATTTTTCCATACTTAAAGCAATTTCATATTTAGAATGATTTAATCCAAATATATAATTCCTAGCATATATAGTGCACATATACTTCATAAGTACCTGGACCTTGGTTGAAAATTAATGAAGTAATTTAAGAACAATTAAAGAACCCAACACATGACCTAGTGGCCTACATGTGCCTAATAACACTCAAGGTTCAATATAATTGTCATATCATTTATGTTTCTGTGAGGGAATGCTTGTGCGGGCATTAGAAATAGTAGTTGTCCCTTTGTGGATAATTTCATCTATTTCTATGTCTAGACTGTATTGGGAGATAGATAGCCCATATCTAGCCATGATCCACATGTATTTTTTTCTAAAAATTCTCTTCTTTCTCTTGGGTGACAACATAATATTTTTTATGGGTTTTTCATCCTCTATGCTCAAATTGCTATTTATGTAAATTGGTTCCTTTGAGTAATATAAAGTTGTTAAGTTCACAAAAAGGTAAATAGATGCATATGAGCTCAAGATCTACCAAGCACTCATATGGATCAAATATATTGGGGTGCAAACATATAATATAGTGAAAACAATATTTGATCCTCTTTGAAACTTGGTAAATCCATAATTAAAATGGATTCTATAAGGGTATACACTATATTAACATAAAATTATATAATTAAAAAATTAATGTATATTTTCTAATTTAATAAAAAATAATTTATTAAAAAATTAATATATTTTGTATTTATTATAAAAAATAATTTAACTAATTATTATTCAACAAAGTTGTAACATCACCCCAATTTTCATAGAATTGAATAACAGTATGCAACCATAAAAAAAAATTCTCATCCAATTTACATATAGCTCACAACGTAAATATTTCAATTACTAGAACCTATAAATGCCTCTTACAATGCATTTATTTCTAATTTTTTTTTTGTGATTAAATTTTCATTCACTAGTGAATTTCTTTCCTTAAGGTTTCTATCAAAATAGACCAAGTAGATAGCCTATTTTATTCTATGATCACCTTGCCCCAACTAAATACTTTATTACATTTCTTAGAGATAATCATAATCATATTTATATGGTGGTTAAGACAACCTACCAACATTGCACGTTACACTACTCATTGTCTATATATATAGTTACGAATCTAATGCAATACACGAAGGAATGGGTAAATCACTTCTCACGATCTCTCTTAGATCATAGGCTTGACCATATGTACCATAGTTAATTCCAAACTTTACCATGGCCTAATCTATATACACATAGGTTCCATGGGATCCATGATATGGTATTGGGGTGTGATATTAATATTTTACTATGGTTATAATACTTGTTATTACTTGTGATAATTTTTAGAGGAGCACCAAAGCCTCTAGACTTGGTGGGATTCCATATGGCCACGTTGTATAATGTGGAGGAATTCCTATACTCATTCACATGTAGTTGAAATAACTAGCAAATTGAACCTCGTGACACTTCATTGTTGGGGTGTAATTACATTGACGGTCAAGATGGCAATGATATTAATCAATAGTAATATGTGCTTTAGTGTTATTTTTGGGTAACTACCTTTTCATAGCCTCTCCACTCTATTGTTTCATTAGCACCTGTGTCGGTGAGGGATCGAGCTCTACAATTTGGTATTTATCTATGGGAAACTACAACTAAATGCTTATGCTTTGTGGTTGAATCTATAGTCATGGACTTGGTTTCCACTTTGTATTCACTTACAAGGAATATTCTTGGGTATGCCAAGAGGTAATTTTTCTTAGCTTGACATTAGATCTCAATTTTTCGTCAAGAGATACTTTCAGGTTCTTATAGTTAATAGTCTAAATTTTAATTCTTCTTCCATCATTTTTTCTATAGATAACTATATTTTTATGTTAGGGTTTTCACATGAGAACCCTATACTTCTCTCCGTGTGATGACGCCCCTAGTTAAATATACTTTCGGGTTCTTATAATTAATAGCCTAAATTTTAATTCTGCTGGTTAGTATTTCTTCTTCCATCATTGTTTCTATAGATAACTGTATTTTGAGGTTAGGGTTTTCAAGTGAGAACCCTATAGTGCTCTCTGTGTGATGATGCCTCTAGCTAAATAATCAAGGGCATGTGCAACCTCTTTCAACCATAACAAGGTGGAATTGATCCTTTTCATGAAAGGACTTATCTATAAAAGTTTCAAATTCTAAATTTCTTTATTTAAATAGGGTTTCTCTTCTAAGCCAAACACGTCACAAATATTTAATTAAAATTTGGAATAGGGTTCAAGATTATGTTTATGCGAAAATGGAATAGGTATAAATCATTATAGTCTATGACCGTTTCCTATTACAATGTTTATGATAACATTTCTGAAGCTGTGGTCATATTTCCTGACTCACATTTACACATATTTTGCAAGTTTTTTTGAACACTTGAATCCTTAGATACCTCTTCTCTTTACTTCTATTCAAGAGTTACATCTTACCTAAATAATTTTATAGGGTTCTTAGATTTGGTGACTCACACCCTTATAAGCTTCCAAGGCTTAAGGGGTACCTGTATTCAAAATGCCCTTATGGCTTCAAACCTAATGTAGTTGGTCTCTTTTATTAGTAATGCTTTGAAATGTATAAATGTATATCAGTAGTGAAGCTCAATTCTCTATAATTATTTTTTTCAGTAAGAAAGTTGTATTTATTACATATAACTCTTATTCTCATGTGACTCATTTGGCTCATAGCATTTACATTCCTCTATATGTCATTAGCTTTACATGATGGAGCTATATACAATATTTATATGCATATAGTGTAGGTTCTCTAGGTATGTTACAAAATTATAAATTTTATTACATTGATATTTCTATGGTTATTATTTGATAAATATTTATAGGGTGGTTTTATTTATTTATTTTGATTCTATTTATATGATTACAATTGGTGTAGGTTTATGTAGCCTAGATAGGCATGAATTGAGCTTATAAGTATTTATATCATAACTCAAAAAATACATTCTTGCACTTATTCCAACTAGAAAAGAAATATTCTATAACTTAAATTATACACATTCTACCAGCCTTTTCATTCCTTTAAAGCTATGGTATTTTCAATTTATTATACTTTAGCTTCCTATAGACATTCATGCTATGTGCAACTACTCTTCTTGCCTCTCTCTCCAACTCACTCACTCACTCACTCATATTATAATAATTATATATATATATATATAATATATATATATATATATATATATATATATATATATATATAATATACCCTTTGTATGTTATTTAAATGGTTTACATATGCTACCAATAGTGTAAATAGAGTTTCGTCTTTCCTCATTGATTAGTCATATTGGGCCAAAGGTCTTGTGCTTCTTGTCATGGGAACTTCTTACTTCAACTAAGCCCTAACCACCAAAGTATTTAGGACTCATATTCCCAGGCTTATGACCATAGGCTTTTCCATGATCATAACATGGAGTGTCTAACCTAAAGGAACTCCTTTCTTGATAAACACTACATACCCTAATATCTATTTACATATTTATATTTTACTTATTTTCAAACCCCTTTTTTTATATATTGTATTTACTTAAATTCTAGTTCCACTACTGGAACAAAGGAGATAGGGAGGGTTAAGTTTATAAAGGTTGTTTCTCTCATCTCCTTGTTACTACTGCTAAATGACGACTTCCCTAGTGTTCTTCATAACAATTCTCATTCCTAACCAATTATTAAGGTAAATATATCTTGCACCCACTTACAAGTATCATTTGCAATAAATAACTACCTTATATATGTAACCATAATTGTTACTTGTAATTAATTAAAACAAGGATAAAGAACATTTTCCAGAATAGTTAATTCCACACATGGATATATTTTGTTCATACCACATCAATAAACATGGTAACCTTGTTACTATAAAGAAACTTTTGGATCCAATATTTTTACACTCTATTAAGATTTTTCTTTATTAACATTAAAGAGACAACATAAAATAAACCTGCATCCACTTATCTAGAATCCTTCGAAAATGTGTCAAATGATTCCACATTCCTCTGAACCTATGAAATGTTTTTTATAGCTAGTTTCCCCCAAGCTCCACTCCTCTTTGTTAAGAAAATTAACTAAAAAATATAATTTTCCAAATAATTTTCCTCTTGAAACCTTTAGCAGTGTTCACATAATATTTCTATCCCACAATGTTCTAGTACAATTTTCAACTCATTAGATTTATATCCATTCATGAAAATTTATGGTGCTATACCTCTCTCCATACTCACCTTTCTCTCGAAAAAAGGAGTATTTTTCCTTCCTTTAGTCCTTCCCGCTTTATAGGCATAACTATTTTCCTTATACTTACATGTTAAACCTCACATCACAACCTTTAACACATTTTTCAAGGATGTTAACACATCAATCTCTCTCTCTCTCTCTCTCTCTCTCTCTCTCTCTCTCTCTCTCTCTGTATATATATATATATATATATATAGATATATAATATATTATATAATTATATTCATTAATTAAAATAAATATTTTCATCAACATATAAAACCATTAGACTTTTGTTTTCAGTTAATAAGTAATGTAAAGTCATAATTTATTTTCCAAGGGTATTACATCTCCCATTCATGGGGAAATTGTCCTCAATGTTTCAATTTCCATTCTTCTTTGGAAATAACATAGGAACATGACACTTCCTTCGATACATGCATAGCCTTAAAGGGACTCATCTCTAGTGATGCATAATAACTATTGTTATAGGTGAATTCTACTAGATGTAGATAGTTTTCCAATTTTGTAGGGTGGTCCATTGTTGAGGAGAATGCTTAAAATAAATCTATGTAATTGCTCACAAATTAGCCAGCAAAATTTTGTATTCTGAGTTATCAGAATTACGGTAGAAAATTTATAGATGTAGTCAATGATCATTTAGAAAATTATTAGGGAAAGTAGATTAGTCAGATAATGGATATTGAAATTAGAAATATGTGGGCTATAATAATGTATTCATTTCTCCTATGAAGATATGATATTCCAATGACAATTCAGCTCATGGATTGAGAATCAGAATTCTATTATTTTTGGTTATTAGTTTTGTTTATGTTTTCATGTGTATTCTCTTGATAGATTTAACATGATATCAGAGCTATAGGTTAAGAGAGTTGATTTATATGTAAAGTGTGTGTTGTTGGTAGGAGGTTTCAAAAGTTTGTGAAAGACATTAGAAAGAGTTTTCATAATTTTGCGAAGCCTGTGCAGATTCAAGTTATTGGTGGGAGTGCTCAACAGTTAGCAGCAATGGCCAACAATATGAATATTTCTTAGCCATAGATTCTAATGTTTAAAGGTGAGAACTTTGGTTTTTGGAGCATTAAGATGAAAACATTGTTTCTCTCACAATATTTGTGGGATTTTGTAGAGAATGGATATATAGAACCAGATGCTCACAGACTTTCCTACTAGACTCAAGAACAAAGAAACTAGATAAAGGAAAATTGTAAGAAACATTCAAAGCCTCTCTTCCTAATCCAACAAGCAGTGCATGATTCTATTTTTCCCAGACTAGTTGGAGTAACAAAATTAAAGGAGGCATGGGATCCTTTGCAACAAGCATATCGAGGAAGTGATAAGGTAAAAATTGTTAAGTTGTAGTCATTAAGAAGAGAATTTTAAACCTTGTGCATGCAAAACTCTGAACTTATTCAATATTTTCTCACTAGAGTTATGGGTATAGTGAACGAAATTAGGTCTTATGGAGAAGATTTAAAAGTTCAAAAAAAATTTGAGAAGATTTTAAGAATTTTTCTTGAAAAATTTGATGGGGTTGTTGTTGCTATTGACGAGTCTAAGGATCTAACTCAGTTGTCTATGAATGAGCTAATGGGGTCTCTTCAATCTCATGAGCAAAGAATAAATAGATCTTCTGAAAAATCTATTGAGCAAGCTTTTCAGCAAGAGGAAATATTTTCAAGGACAAAAGTGGTTGCTATCATGAGGAAAGCCGGAACACTTTTGGAAGAGGAAGAGGAAGAGGAAAAACATGAGGAGGAAGAGGTCGAGGAATTTTTTTTCTGCACACAGAAAAGGAAGAGGTAATGATGATAGTGATGGAGGTAAAATATTTAATAAATCCCAAGTTTAGTGTTTTTATTGTAAAATATTTGGCCATTATGAAAGAAATTGTTGGAAAAAACGAACACATCAAGCTAACTTTTCTGAAGAAAAAGAAGAGGTTGGAACTTTATTCTTGGATTTTGATTCAACTAATAATGTTTCCAAAGCAGTGTGGCTTATGGATAGTGGTTTCAGCAATCACATGACAGGAAACGAATATGGATTTGTAGAGATAGATGAATCTACAAAATATGATGTACTATTGGGAAGTGACAAACCAGTTGAAGCTAAAGGTAAGGGAGAAATTGTTGTGAAAACAAAACAAGGAAAACCAAAGCACATTAATGATGTTTTATATGTTCCTGGTCTAGCACATAATTTTTTGAGTGTGGAGCAACTCCTTGAAAAGTGATATTTAATTATTTTCAAGGACAAACAATGCATAATCTATGATAAAAATGATCAAAGTAAAACTATTGCTAAGACTAATACGCTGCAAAATAGAATTTTTTCTTTCGATCTCCCTTGTGAAGCAAGTACACCATTAAATTTTGCTTATGATGATAGTTCCTGGCTATGGCACATAAGGTATGGAAAATTGAATATGAAAGAATTGAAATTGTTATATAACAAGCAAATGGTCAAAGGGTTACCACTTATTAGTTAATACTGATAAAGTCTGTGAAGAGTGTATTCTTGGTAAGAAACATAGATATTCATTTCCAGTAGGAAAATCATGGAGAGCAAGTAAACGATTGGAACTAGTGCATGCAGATATATGTGGTCCTATGCAAACCTTGTCTCTCAACAAAAATAAGTATTTCATTACTTTTGTGGATGATTTTAGTAGAAGAGCATGGGTATATTTCATTAAAGAAAAATCTGATGCATTTGTCATATTTCAACAATTTAAAGCTCTTATGGAAAAGCAAAGTGGTTATTATCTAAAAACATTATGTGCAGATAGAGGGGAAGAATTCAATTCTAATAAGTTTGATTCTTATTGTAAAATTAATGGAATTCGAAGGAAATTGATAGCTAGTTATACTCCCCAACAGAATGGCATTGTTGAACGTAAGAATAGAACAATTGTTGAGATGGCTAGGAGCATCATGAAAGGTAAAAACCTTCCAAACATTTTTTGGGCTGAAGCTATAGCTACATCTGTTTATCAGCTTAATAGATGCCCAACAAGAAGTGTCCAAAATATTACCCCTTATGGAGAATGGTGTGGAAGAAAACCCAATATTTCTCATTTAAGAGTCTTTGGTTGCATTTCCTATGCTCATGTTCCTACTGAAAAGAGAAGAAATCTGGATGATAAAAGTGTGAAATTTGATTGGATATTGTGAGGAAACCAAAGGTTATAGATTGTACAATCCGCAAACTGAAAAATTAATGATTAGTCGTGATGTGTTATTTGATGAGAAAGAAGAATGAAAGTAGAATCGTGATGTGCAACAACACACTCCAAGTATTGTTGTACAAGAAGATGAATCTGTTGTTTCTGCAAATCCATCCAGTAATTAAAATACTTTAGAGGCCACATCCACTCCATCATCTCCTGCTAATTCAAGTCATGTTTAAAGTCCAAGTCCTCCTCCGAAAAGGACGAAATATTTAAATGAAATTTATGGTTATACTAATTTTTCTTTGATGTCTCAGATTGAAGCAGAACCAAGATGTTTTGAACATGCAACAAAAGAGTTATTTTGGTGCAAATCAATGGATGAAGATATGGCGACAATTAAAAAGAATGCAACATGGGAGCTTGTGGATCCTCCTACTAAAAAGGAAGTCATTGGGGTGAAATAGTTGTATAAAACCAAGTATGGACCTAATGGATCAATACAAAGACACAAAGAAAGGTTAGTAGCAAAGGGATATGCTCAACAACCAGGTATTGACGACAATGAAGCATATGCTCCTGTTGCAAGATTTGATACAATCATAACCGTTTTGGCATAAACGCTTAGTTTATCAATTTGATGTTAAATCAACCTTTCTAAATGGTGTGTTGGAAGAAGATGTATATTTTCAACAACCCAAGGATATGAAGAAGCGAGAAATGGACACAAAGTCTACAAACTGAAAAGGACTCTTTATGTGCCTAAATAAGCTCCAAGAGCATGGTACAATAGAATTCACACTTATTTTTTGAAAAAGTGGTTTAATAGAAGTGAAAATGAACACACATTATATATCAAGTCAAATGGTAATGATGTAATAATTGTGTGCTTATATGTAGATGACTTGATATACACATCTTCAAGTAATTTGTTAGCGGAAGAGTTTAGGGAGGCTATGATGACTGCATTTGAAATGACTGATTTCGGTTTGCTCCATTATTTTCTTGGCATAGAAGTGACACAAGTGAATGATGGAATTTTTATTTCACAAGAAAAATATGTTTCAAATATTCTTAAAAGATGGAAAATGGGAAATTATAAATCCATGAGCACAACCATGAATACAAATGGGTTTTTTTTTGTAGAAGATGGAGTTGAAAAGGTAGATGCTCAATCCTATAGGAATCTGGTAGGAAGTCTTTTGTATCTCACTACCACTAGGTCTGATATATGCATGAAGTAGGCTTGATTTCTAGATTCATGCAAAGTCGAAGAAAGATTCATTTTGGAGCAAGAAAAAGAATTTTGAGGTACATGGGTGGAACAAGAAATTATGGAATTTGGTATACTTATTCAAATAATTTTGTGTTGGTTGGTTATACAGATAGTGATTATGCTGGATCTTTTGATGATAGAAAAAAAACTTTAGGTTATGTATTCAGCCTTGGATCAGGTGCAGTATTATGGTGTTCAAAGAAGAAACCAACTATTTCATTGTCTTTTATATAGGTAGAGTATATTGTAGCAACAATAGCATCATGTGAAGCAATTTTTTTGAAGAAAGTATTGTTAGATTTAAAACAAGAACCAAAATATGCCACAACTATTTACTGTGATAACTTGTCTACCATTGCCATAACTAAATATCCAATGTTTCATAATCGTACCAAACACATTGATATCAAATATCAGTTCATAAGAGACTATGTGGCAAAAGGAGAAATTGAAATAAAGTTTTTAACAAAAAATGAACACGTTGCAGATATATTTACCAAAGAACTACCTAAAGGGATTTTCAAATACTTAAGGGATATGCTTGGAATCACCTAATTAATAATTAAGGGGGAGTGTTGAGGATAATGCTTAAAATAAAACTATGTAATTGCTGACAAATAAGCCAACAAATTTTGTGTTTTAAGTTATCAGAATTAGGGAAACAAATTTATAGATGTAGTCAGTGATCATTCAACAAATTATTAGGGATACTAGATTAGTCAAATAATGGATAATGAAATTAGAAATATGTGGGCTATATAATAATGTATTCATTTCTCCTATGAAGATATGAGATTCTAATGAGAGTTCAGCTCATGGATTGAGAGTCAAAATTCTTTTATTTTTGTATATTAGTTTTGTTTATGTTTTCATATGTATGCTCTTGATATATTTAACATACATCACATATAATCATAGCATTTTTTCAAGAATTTAATTAACCCTTTCTATTCCCACAAGTTTATGTATGACATGCAATTTTAAAGCTTGGTTATTTAGCCATCCCAGTAAACAATGACCTCCAAAAGTTTGAGGCAAAATTTGAATCTCTATTTGATATAATTATACTTGTGAGACCATGAAGTTTGAAATTTCCCATCATGAAGATTTCAACCACTTGTGCAACTCTATATGTGGATTTCGTAGGGATGAAATGGGTATCATTAGATAGTTTATCTATCATTATCATAATGGAATGATGTTGCTTTTGGGTTCAAGGTAATTGAGTATTGAAGGCTAATGAGAGCACTTCGTAAGTTTAATGACAACAATTTGCATTTCCACTCTCGTATAGGTAGAGGGTTTAGTAATACAACTGGGTGTTGGTGCTCTATCTTCACTTGTTGGAATTCTTGGCATCCCACAAGGTATTCAAGAAATTCTTTTTGGATCCCTAACTAGAAATGTTCGTTTTTAAGGGTTGTAATCATTTTCTCATATCGTGAGTGGCCAAAAGATGGTCTCTTATGGTATTCATATAATGTTAGCCTTTTAATATTTCCTTCATCTTGAATATAATGTCTATTTTTATATGTTAACAACCCACTTTTACTAATTCCATAATGATCCCATTTTATTTGATGAGATCAAATATCTTCACAAATCTTATTGTAATTATGATATTTTATTTTTTACCACTTTAATCTCATCCATGAAATCCATTTCAATTTGACTTATTGTTACTTCATACACATGCCTCAAACTACGACTTAAGGCATCTACCACCTTATTTTCATATCTTTTTATGTGTTGGATGTTTAAATAATATTCACGCACAAAAACTGTCCGTTGGGATTTCTTGGCATTCATATCTAGTTGTTTGAAGAAATATTATAGACTTACATGATTAGTAATCAAGGTGACCTTTTTTCAATTAGATAGTGTCTCCACATTTTAAGTGCATGAATTGCATTTGTGAATTGAAAGTTATAAAGTGCATAATTTTTCTCATGTTATTTTAGTTTACAATATTTGAAGGCCACTGCATGTCCTTCTTACATAATTACACACCCAAGACCTTTTGAACATGCATCAATACATACCTAAAAATATTTATCCAACTCTACTATTTTTGGCACGAAAGAAATAGAAGCTAGGTATTTCACCTTCTAAAAGCTTCCTGACATTGTTGCATTTATAAAAGTTTCACCCCTTTTTGGTGTAAATACAATATAAGATATGTGAACTTGGAATTTTTTTTTTTTATGAACCTATGGTAGTAATGAGTAATCCCATGGATGTAATTATATCAACCATGTATTTTGGAGCTAGTCAATCAAGTATGGCCTTCATGTTTTCAATATCCATTGATATCACTTCCATGGAGATTACATAGCCAAGATATTGTGTTTTGTTGTGGAAGAATTCATATTTGTTTAATTTTACATATAATTGATGTTCATGGAATATATGAAACATCATGTATGGGATTTTTATGTTTCTCTAAAGTATTGGAATTTATTAGAATTTCATCTATGAAAATTAGTAAAAAAATTCTCAAAAAAATTACCAAACACACTTTTCATCGCACACATGAAAGTAACAAGTGTGTTCATCAGTCTAAAGGGAAGAACTATGAATTCATAGTGTTCATAACTAGTTCAAAAATCTATTTTCAACATGCCTTGATCCTAAATCCTGAGCTAGTGATAACCAAATGTAAGATATATCTTAGAAAACATAGTCACCCCCTTAACTTGGTCAAATAAATCATCTATTCAAGTAGAGGATATTTATTCTTAGTCACTTTGTTCAGTTAACATAAATCAATACACATTCTAACCTTCTAACCTTCATCTTAACAAAATGGACTACTACACCCCATGGTGACACACTTGGTTTGATATAACTTTTACTTAATAATTCTTGCATTTGTATCCTCAACTCCATTTTTTCTGCTACACTCATATGTTAAGGGGACTTTGATATCCATGTTGCTATAGGTACCAATTCTATGGAGAATTATATTTCCCTCCTAGGAGGTATACCAAGAATCTTGCTGGGAAACACATCTTTATAATCCTATATAGCCTCCAACTAATCTAAAGAATTGGATAACTTATTTTTGAAGTGGTCTTTCACCTTAATAGTGAAACTATGACACTCATTTCTTGCAACATTCTTAAATTACAATGCAATTATTTAACACACTGACATGGGCCTTTCTATGCCCCTTATAATCTTTTTTTCTCTGTCTTTTGTGGTATATGTGACTCTTCTATTAAGGTAGTTGATAATTTCCTAGTGACCCTCTAACTATTCAATTAATATGAGTATATTACATGATCATAGAAGAATACATTTAAATTTTATGTAACATGATTTCCATTTAGTTCCATTGGAAATGCCTTTATCCATATGACATATTATCCTTTTGCGCCAGTAATTAACTAAACCAGCTAAAAAAATCATAATTGTCTTCCATTAATTTACAATCTTCTACAACCTCGGGACTAACATAAATCATGCCAGTACTTGAGTCTTTTAATAAAAAAATAGATGAGTTAAGAATATTACCTTCAATCTCCACCATGGTCGATTTATGTTATTCTTGGCATTCTTCCAAGGTTCCACTTATGCATGGGATGTTCCTAGCCCCATCATTAATGGTTGATGCCTATTGGATATTATTTATATGATGTGCTAATCTTGTTTTCTAGGGACAATTTCGTAAGAGATGGGTTTCACTGCAACCCGAGCACTTCAAAGGCTCTTTTTCCATTTAGTTAAGTCCTTTACTACGTTCAATCTATCCAGTGTTGAGATTTTCTGTTTGGAGAAAAATAGAAAAAATCTCAGCTGATGACAACAATAGAATTCAGGTCCTAGATTAGCTCTAGGTTGTTGGGAGGGAGCTAATGGCTCCTATATTTGATGTGAGGAAGTTAATGAGGCTATTAGATTCTCTATGCTATATAACAGGCAACCATTCGGATGGTTTGCTAAGAGGGTGAGAGTTTTATGAGGTTTTCATTATGTAATCTCCAATTTGATCAATAAATTCCTGATGCCTATGTTTGGTGGACGTAGCCCAGATTGGTTGGGTGAACCACGTTAAACTCTTGTGTTTATGTGCTTCATATTTTGTTGTGTGTTTAATTGAATTGTTGTGCCTCTGAATTCCAACAATTGGTATCAGAGCATGTTGGAGGTGATGCCTAGAGGTGCTGACTGGAGGCGCTGGTGCGTGTAAGTGATATGATACATGGAGCGCTGAGCGAGCTATTTGCGCACTGCTATGTATACCCTGTGCAGCCTGCGTATACCTAAAGTCTTTCACCATGCGCTGGAGGTAATATAACTTTGGCGGACATGAAGAGCTGTTGCCCGAAATTGGAGAGCACACTGCCTATGGAGTCTTACCTGCTGAGAGTGATTGCTGTTGAACGGCGTTGCCCAAAAGCCATAGACATCGTTATCAAACCCTTTGTTTTCCGCAACATTCAGGTTTAGAATTGACACTCTCATCGCAATTCTTATCCATTGAATTTCTAGTAAATTGAAATCCAGGCTTCGGGTGGATTATTTGTATGGTTATGTTGATTGGGATTATTCAGATGGGTTTGTTAATTGGGATTCAGTAATTCTGCATTGTCTGGCTTACTATGATATTAGTAAAAGTGGAATTCTGTCTAATCGCCAGACTTGAAAACGTAAAAGCTAAGCTTTTTTAGTTTAAAAATGCGTTTAAAAAATGCACGCTTTGTCATGGTCGGATTGGAATTGACATTGTATTCAAGGAACCAATAAAATCACAAGGATTGCATATATAACTGAGTGCTATCAGAACTGTACTGCTTATATGACAGTGAGTGCTTAGTTCACCAATGATGACAGTGAGTGTTTAACGCGTGGATTATGTGCATACACGGTGAAGACATTTTATTATGTGCGTACTTTCCTCGTCTGGTGGTAAATCGCTGGTGCGATATCAATATACGGTGGTAAATCGCTGGTAGTAAATCGTTGGTGGGCATATACGGTGGTAAATCGCTGTTGCGATATCAATATTTCAATTTCACACTACCCTGTATGCCAAGGACGCACTGAACTTGTTTAAGGATTGTTTAATAACTGCACAGCACATGCAAATTTTTTTTTGAAAGGGCGGCTGGATTTGCTGCAAATTGTTTTTTTATTTGAATTGATTTCATATCGTGAATTTGTATATCAGCCAACATTGGGTTGATTGCTGGCCAGTGGTTGTAACAACAAAGGCAGAAGCAGAATTTCTTTTTTTGTGTGAAGTGCAAACGACAGATTTTTTTTTTAAGGCATAGGCAATTTTTTTTTTTGCTGCTTGGATATTGGAGATTATTGTTTTTTTTGTTGATACAAATGGCGAAAACTCAAAGTGCCCGGTTTGAAATTGAGAAATTTAATGGCAAGAATAATTTTGAGATCTGGAAGGTAAAAATGCATGATTTACTTGTCCAACATGGCGTGGCAAAGGCATTGTTGGGCAAGGCCAAACAACCTTACAACATCACAGATAGCGAGTGGGCCGAGATGGATAAAAGAGCGATTAGTGCTATTCAACTGTGTCTAGCTGATGATGTCCTGTTTAATATTGTGTAGGAGACAACAGCTGCTGGTTTGTGGACGAAACTCGAGAAACTGTACATGACTAAATCCTTAACCAATAGGATTCTCTTGAAGCGACAGTTGTATGGTTTGAAAATGAAGGAAGGTACATCGATTGCTGATAATTTAAATGCTTTTAATACTCTTCTTGTGCAATTACAAAGTATAGAAGTAAAAATATCATCCCAGGATAAAGCTATTACTTTATTGTGCTCGTTGCCCGAGTCATGGGATCATTTTGTTACTCCTATAAGTCTTAGTTCATCATAAACTATTGAGTTTGATGATGTAGTTGCATCCTTATTATCAGAAGAAACAAGGAGGAAGTCGCATTCTAAAACCTCTACATCAGAAGCTATGATGGTTAGAGGTCGTTCGAAAGAAAGATGCCCCAGGAAGCCGAGCGACTCACGTTCAAAGTCGAAAGGGAAGAAGAGTAAGCTAAAGTGTTGGTTTTGTGGCAAATCAGGGCATTTAAAGAAGGACTGTTGGAAGCGACAGCAGCAAACTTCAGAAGCAGAGTCTTCGACAGAGAAGAAGGAGGCGAATATGACAGATACAGGTTCGACATCGGGTTCAGGTATGAGTGATGAAGTATTATCAGTTAATGTGTCAAATCATGGTCAACATTGGTTGTTAGATTCCGGGGCATCAAACCACATGTGTATCCATAAAGAATGGTTTAAGAAATATAAATCAATTAATGATGGAGTTGTGTACATGGGTAATGATGTAACATGTAATATTGTTGGGATTGGGAGCATACAACT
>APFE031125520.1:181568-224635 GCA_000404065.3 Pinus taeda | reverse complement strand
TCTTTACTCTTGCAGGTGGAGCTATCAGCTGGATGTCAAAGCTACAGAACATTGTTGCTTTGTCTACTACTGAAGCAAAATACATTGCTGCTTCTCATGCTTGCAAAGAGGCGGTTTGGTTGAAACGTTTTCTTGGTGAGTTTGGCAGGTTACAGGACAACATCAGGTTACTTTCTGATAGTCAAAGTGCAATACATTTGACCATGAATCCAGCCTATCATAGTAAGTCAAAGCATATTCCAATTAAGTACCATTTTGCAAGACAGGTTATCACTGAAAGGGGAGTCTCTCTTGAAAAGGTGCATACAAAGGAGAACTATGCAGACATGTTCACAAAACCAGTTTTGTTGGAGAAGCTACGCTGGTGTTTGGCTTCTCTTGGCTTGCAGAAAAGATAAAATAATAATAACAGGGCATCAGGCGAATTGTTGTCAAGGTGGAGATTGTTGAGATTTTCTATTTGGAGCAAAATAGGAAAAATCTCAGCTGATGACAACAATAGAATTTAGGTCCTAGATTAGCTCCAGGTTGTTGGGAGGGAGTTAATGCCTCTTATATTTGATGCGAGGGAGTTAATGAGGCTGTTAGATTCTCTATGCTATATAACAGGCAACCATTCGGATGGTTTGCTAAGAGGGTGAGTGTTTTATGAGGTTTTCATTATGTAATCTCCAATTTGATTAATAAATTCCTGATGCCTATGTTTGGTGGACGTAGCCCAGATTGGTTGGGTGAACCACGTTAAACTCTTTTGTTTATGTGCTTGATATTCTGCTGTGTGTTTAATTGAATTGTTGTGCCTCTGAATTCCAACATCCAGATCGAGTTTGATTCTAAATTTGAGATTTTCTGTACTAATGATTATTTTTACTAAAGTTCTTATTTGTATTCCCTTTACCAAACTATTTAAACTCTCAAACTTTCCCTCATTTTCCACCTTGTACAAAATGATCCTTCGTTTTGTTAGGCCAATGTTTCAAGCTCTCATGTATTGTTGTAGCCTGTTAGTAAATATTTTGTGGGTTTACACATAACCTCATCCATGGTTTTGGGGATACCATATAGATTTTTTCCAAAGAAGTGGAAGGAAGCTTTTAAAATATTGCAATTTCACTTTTTCTTTCTTTATATAGGGTAGATATCTTAACGAATGTGTGAATTTTGTTACCAACTTGTCCATAAACATTTGGCCCAATTTTAAGTCGTGAAACTCCTTTTCCCTATCATTAAAATATCATTATGTCAAGTATTTTTCCTTAAAGAGTCCCTTGAATTCTTCCCATTTAACAACATTCCTTCTAAATTATGAATTGTTCTAACCTCTTACAACCATAATAAAGCTTTCCCCTATAATTGGTAAGTAGCTAACTCGGACTTCAATTAAGCACAATAATCATAAACTTGAAAATATTTATCGATATTGAGTAGCCATGCTTCTGTCACTTCTTTAGATTTCCCATCATAATTTGGTGGACTCATTTTTCTAAATTCTACGTGCAACTCCACCTTTGGCTTTTTCAATGCCTTTGTATGAAATTTGGATGAGTTATGCTTGTCCCCTTCAGATTTTCCCTCTTGACTCTCAACCATATCTTTCAATAGTTGCCACTTTTAGGTATCTTATGTGTTTTATCCCTCCCTCATTATTTCTACATTCTTAGGATTTGACTAGTTTTTCAGTTTTTTTATCAACTTGCAATTTTTTGTGCCTAGCATGAATATTTATTATTTCCTCTTGTAGGCTTTTAATCATGTTCAGTAATTCCCTAATACTTATTTGTTGATGTTATCCTATGCTTGTGAATTTCTTCCTCACCTATATGAGTGCCTTCACGAGGCTCTACCATTATGTTTTCCCTTCAATTTAGTCTTGGCTATATTTCTATGTACAAACAAATATTCGATGTTGGAGGAAATCATGGTTAGATCAAAGGTAATAATATTTGAACCTTGTTTTAAATTAATACCACTTGTAACATCCCCAAATTTCCATAAAATTGACTCACTAAATACAATATATATTTTTTTTTCTCCTCAAATTTACATATAGCTCACAACGTAAAGTTCCAATTACTAATGCATTTATTATTAAATAATTGTTTTGTGATTAGATTCTCATTCACAATAGTGAATTTCATTCCTGAAGGTTCGTGTCAAAATAAGTGAAGTAACATTCTTTCTTCTATGAGCGCCTTTCCACAACTCAAAACCTGACTACATTTATTAAATATAATCATATTTATATGGTGGCTAACACAACATACCAACGTTTCAAGTTACACAACTCACTATTTTGATATAATATATGTGTGTTGTTACAAATCTAAAGCAATACACGAAGGGAATGGGTAAAGAAATGAGGAGAGTCTTGCTTACATCAGAATATTGACCATATTTACCATATATAATTCCAAGTTCTACCATGGTGTAACCTATATATGCATAGGTTCGAGGAGATGCTTGATATGGTATTGGGGTGTGATATTAATATTTTACAATGGTTGTAATACTAGTTACCTACATTAATTTTTAATGGAACACTGAATCATATAGACTTGTTGAGATTCCTGTGGCTACATGGTATAATGTGGAGGCATTCTTGGACATAGTCACATGTAGTTGAAACAATTAGTAGTATGAACTATCTGTCACTTCATTGATGAGCTATAATCAGATTGACAGTCTGAATGCAATTGATGTTAATAAACAATGAGATGTGACTTAGGGTTATTTTTGTGTAACTACGCTTTGGCGGCCTCTTCAGTACTATTTCATTTGCACCTATGTTAGAGGGGAGAGGTCATGTAAGCTCAACTCATGCCTATCTAGGCTACAGTAATGTACACCAACTGCAATCATATATATAATCAAAATAACTAAATTGACCTTGTAGATCTTTATCAAATAATAACCATAAAGGTTATTTAAATGGTTTACATATGTTATCGATATTATAAATAGAGTTTTTGTTTTTGTTTTTGAGTAGTCAATCTAAGGGAGAGGTCTTGTGGTCCTATCCCCTTAGCTCTAACAACCCCTTTATTGAGGATTGATATTCTTGGGTTGTGTACAGGGTTTTCCTAATCATAACTTGGATTTTCTAACTTGAATGCATTCCTATGTTGACAAGCTCTACCTATATATATATATATATATATATATTATATATATGTATGTAGCCTTCTTTTCTTTTATTTGGTATTTACTTCAATGCTAGTCCACTACTAGAAGAAATATGATAAGGAGGGTTACGTTTATAAACTTTTTCCCTCATCTCCTTGATACTACTTCTAACTTAAGACTAATCCTTTCATCCTTCACAAAACTTCTTGTTCTTAACAAAATATTAAATTCAATCTCTTGTACCTATGGAGTACTAAAGAAGGTATGTTTTTGATAATTATTTCAACGTCTTTTTATTATAACTTACAAACCTTTTGCATCATTAACTCGGAAAATGATAAAGAATTGTAATAAAACATCTGAGATTAATATGCAAGATGAAAACACTAACAATTGTCATTTCCTTATGTAGGAAGTAGGAAAAATGAGAAGTTGTCATTCCAAAGGAAAAGACAAGGACGAGTTAACCATTGTCCCTTTGATGGGAGACTGTATGCAAACAAGGCAAAGCAAATCAAAGTGAATCGGCCCGGGAAAGGAAGTGGAGATATCAGCTCGATGCAGGAAGGAAAAGAAATGACTGAGGACTAATGGTTTGGCGAATCCCTCAAGATCCTTGATCCTGAGGGATCATTGTTTTATGTATTTCTACACTTAGATATCTCCACCTTCACCCTTATAAAAGGGGCAGCACTGTTAGCTCGAGGGGGAGAGAGTTAGATGTTTTTATGTTTTATGTAATTTCATTTAAGATCAAAACTTTGATCATCAAGTGTCGTTAAGAGCTGCTCTATTGTAATTTCACTTTATGCATTAATGCAAACTTGGTTACTATTTCATCTTTGAGTCTAGAATAACTTCAAGCGGTGTACCCCTGGAGGCTAAGGGCCCGGCCCTGGAGGACACTTGCTCTTGTACCATTACGTTTGGTTTATGCATGGTTTGCTTATCGACGTTATTTGGTAATCTAATGTGTTTTGTAAGTTTACATCACATGCTCTGTTATGTTTAATTTATAAAGGTTTCTAAAGACAGAACTATTGTATTGACTCTGCATCGTAAGCACTGTTCCTTTAAGTGTTGATATAATACTCGTAGTCTTTACAGAATACTGTTGTTGTTCCATTACAGAGCCTTTGGCTATACACTTGTTCATTAACATTACGGAATTCATCTTGGAAATTATATTGTTTGCGATTGTTGGATTTATAAACAATGTTGTTCTATTTTCAAATGCAATCGTACTCTTTCTAAATGAGATTGATACTTGGATTAGATTACTATTTAAGTTTGCTATGTGGATATATGGTTTTCAAGCGTTGTTCCATAATTCATCAGTAATCAGTTCTATTCCATTTGTGTGTGTTATTCAATCCACCCTTAAGAGTGAAGGATTGTCGTTTGATTCCTGTAGATTACGATTAGTGCATTTGATGTTATAGACTAAGGTGTTACTTCTTGTTAGACTTAGTTGTTGTTCTATTTCTTAACTACTGTTCCATTTCAGATTTGCTCTTCCATTTCATATTTGCTGTTCCATTTCAGATTTGTTCTTCGATTTCTTAATTGTTGTTCCATTTCTTATTTGCCGTTCCATTTCTTGTTATTTGTTATTTTGGTGTGAAGAACGATCTCAGGTTGTAGTGAGCATTGACATCTACTGTCTGGCTCCCAGATCCACAATCTTCTCTCTGGTTTCCTTTTCCATCAGTTTCCAAAGGGATGGGTTATTCCTACCGAACCCTTGGCTGGTAAATTGCCTAGTTTTCTAAATGTGTAGTTTAATCTTTTGAAGTAGTTAGCTGTAAACCAACATTCATTTACTCTTGTATTTTCAAACATTGTGCTACTAGCATTACTCTGGAAAATGATAGCCTTAGACTAAGACACTCTTCAAAATAACAAAACGTTCCCGGATTGACATATTAATGTGAGGTAATTAGAGGTGAAAGAGACCCTTTTTATAGCTCCACATTTTGTCACCGTTGCCGGGGAAAGAGTGTAGCCATTTGTTCTTTTCTTCAGAGTATATGAACCTGCTAGGGAAGAATTAGGTTTTGGAAATGGAAGGTAAGAACCTATGTGTGGAGCATGTAAAAGCCCTACTCCTTTGCCCGCTTTCCTACAGATTTGCTGCTGTTTTGTTTGAGTAGAATTTAGTAGTTAATTTGAGTGCATGACTAAGCAGAAAAAGCCAAAAAAAATTCCAAACCTCTACCCAAGCCAGAAAAAGCTAAGGGGTCAGTGATCCTTGGCCAACCAACCTTCATAGATGAAATCTACAAGAAAGCAGAATCTCAGCCCTCAATAGGACCCAAGAAAGTTATTTCTAAACAACCTATTAGTTCCGTTCAGGCCACAGGATCAACATCTGTAGCCTTTGCTGAGGTGCATAGTGAAACTGAAGAGCAGGACTTTCAAGAAATTGAAAATTCTACTCCAGAACTATTGTAGGAAGGGAATTTCAGTAATCTTTGTGAAGGAGGAGGAGAGACAGGGGAAACCGAGGAACCAAGATCTCCTCTTAAGACAACTCAGCCATTGAACATCCCAGACAAGGGAAGTGTTGCAAAAATCATCTTTAAAGAAACTAAATCTCCTCAAACATTAGGCACTCTCATTATCCCAGATAGAGGAAGTGCTATTAAAGCTGTTCCTATTAAAGCCATTCCCTCTCAACCTAGAAATACCCTCCTAGATATCCCAGAAGGTTATTGGCATATATTTGACCCAATGGCTCAAAACCAACCAAGCTCCCAAACCTCTACATTACGATACCCCATAGTGGATTCTGCAGCAAATGCGCCTATGAAAGAAATCCCTCTTCAACATATCCCTACATTCCACGGTCTTACATCAGAAGACCTAGATGCATTTTTATTCGAATTTGATGTACTGTGTAGGGGATATGATTACATCACTGACCCCCAGAAACTGAAACTATTTCCCTCTACAGTAAAAGGGGCTGCTTTAAGATGGTTTATGGGATTAGGTGGCGGGGTTATA
This sequence comes from Pinus taeda, assembly GCA_000404065.3. Classification (NCBI taxonomy): domain Eukaryota; kingdom Viridiplantae; phylum Streptophyta; class Pinopsida; order Pinales; family Pinaceae; genus Pinus; species Pinus taeda. Next base: position 218,506 of record APFE031125520.1, on the reverse strand, counting down.
AATAACTAGGATCAAAAGAAAGAATCTTTTTTAAAAAAATATCAAGACTATTGCAGGTCTAGAGAATTAGAAGATGAAATATTCTAGATGATAGCTAGACCAAATGAAACATTAGAGGAGTATGTGGAACGTTTTCAGCATAATCTACAAAGATCTCCTTATGCATCACTGCCTTTACCTAATAATGTGTTGAAAACAACATTAATAAGGGGCATGAAGGAACAATGGATTGAAACATTAAACATTATGGGAAAAGGAGATATTTATCAAGAAAATTTTGCTGACATTATTGATTTATGTATCAGGAGCTTGAGAGGCAGCACAAGGGTAAAACCGATAGAACATGATCGATTTGTAAGAGATAATAAAATCTCGACAGAAGGAGTAACATGCATAGAAATTGGAAATTTATTGGAAATTTTTAAAACTGATATACTAGGGACAATAACTACACAACTTGATATTATGCAGGAAAAACAGAAGCAAATGGAGGCAAAACATAATTTGGCAATCTTCTATCCCCGATGCAGGAAAAAGCATAGCCATAAGGAGTGTCCACTGGATGCAGTCCAAACATGCACCATCTACACAAAAGATCACCTTAGAGAAAGTTGCCCCTCACTTTCTGGATTAAAAGCAGTATATAAGGAAGCAGAAGAAGAGCTAGAATCGGTGTATTTGCTCAACCAGCGCCATCAGTGACAGCCGCGACAATTTGGTATGTTTCCAGACCCAAAATTCTTCTTTTCAGCCTCCGCAGTATAATTCTCAACAATATAATATGTGGCAATATCAATTTCAACCCCCATTTCCAAACTAGTCACCACAATCATTTCCTTCCTCAAACCCGTGGCTGAATTAAGCAAGCTAATCTGGTTGGCCAAATATTCCTTATGCCCCACCATATTGGCAAAGTAATGCATACCCACCACAATGGACTCCCCCTACTTCACAAATTTTAGCCTGGCAGCCAAACTGGCAGAGACCAATGCATCAACCAGTAGGAACCATTCCACTCCCTTAACCTACACTGCCAGCCTTACAACAAAATCCCCAGTCTAATCTGAGACCGCAACTCCCAGCCCAACCCAAGCCCAATCCAAATAACAGAATGGTCCAATCTGTCCAAATCATAGAAACACCAGAAGTAGGAGCTGATCTGAGGGAGTGTAATGATCTTCAGTTAAGATCTAGCCATATTATTGAAACCAAGGGAGATAAGACAGTTCAGGTTGAAAATCAGTTACCCAGATGAAATTTTTCACAAGAAGAGGATGTGAATAAACAACAAACTCATAATCAAGCAACCACATCCTCTCCCCCGTTCCCATAACGATTAGTCATACCTCGACCTATACAATATCCTGATTTTGACATTTTGGGAGAATTACAAAATTTGTACATAAAAATTCCATTCCTCCAAGCCATTCAAAACATTCCGATGTACGCAAAAACTATCAAAGAATTGTGCATAAAGAAACCAAGGAGGAATATAACAAATAATCCAAGAGTCCAAGTAGTCGACACTCTATCTCACTTATTATCAGGAAAAGAAACACCCATTAAATACAAAGACCCAGGAAATCTAATAGTAACTGTCCAAATTTATCGTCAGACCCTTTCCAATACCTTAGTTGATCTAGGAGCTGCAATCAACATCTTAACAACCACTACTTTCCAAAATATACGCATTACATCTGTCAAACCCACCTCTACCTTGCTAGAATTGGCTGACCGATCTGTGGTTAGGCCAGAGGGCACACTACATGATGTCATGGTCTCTGTTGACTCCTGGGAATATCCAATCGATTTTCTGATAATAAATCTTCAAACCCGACTTTATGGACATTCATTGATTTTAGTTAGACCTTGGCTTGCCACTGCCTATGCCTATATTGGCTGTCGGCAAGGAAATATGATCATAACCAGAGGAGCAGATATCAAGAAATTAGTTCTATATCCTCTAGCACAACCAAGTGTCACAATAGTCAAAACTAATAGGCACCCTGTATCATACCTTACTGATAACATTAGATCATCATTAACTATACAAGAGGCACTTGATTTCAAATACCAAACAGAAGATGATGCCATTAATAATTTCATTAGTCAAACTGAACTCGCATCCCGCACACAATGTCACATGAAAAAAGCAGCATTTGATAGTGAATTAGAAGAGGATCCTCTTAAAGATACACATGATCATACAATACCTATTACCTTTGTTGCAAATAGTAAAATTGTGGAAATTGAACCGAGAAAAACCTTAAACATTAATGCAAACCTCACATCTCAACAAGAAATGAAGCTCATCCATGTTTTAAGGAAATATAAAGAAGAATTTGCATGGGACTACCCTGATATGAAAGGAATTGACCCCCAGTTATGTACACACCACATTTACATAGAGAAATATGCGAGACCTATTCGACAAACTCAGAGGGGACTAAATACTCATTTAAAAGATGTGGTAAAAGTTGAACTTCAAAAAATTTTAGATGTCAATTTCATTTATCCTATCTCTGATAGTAAATGGGTCTCTTCGCTTGTGGTGGTAGCAAAAAAGAATGAGAAATGGAGAACTTGTGTGGACTATAGGGAGCTAAATAAAGAAACACAAAAAGACCACTTCCCTCTCCCATTTATCGACCAAGTATTAGACACTTTGGCAGGAAAGAAATTCTTTTCCTTCCTGGATGGCTTCAGTGGATACAATCAGATTCAGATTGCCCTTGAAGACAAAAACAAAACTACTTTTACTTGTCCTTGGGGAATATTTTCCTACCGAGTTCTACCTTTTGGCTTATGCAATGCTCCTGCCACATTCCAAAGGGCTATCCTTAGCATTTTTGAAAACTTAATAAATGAAGGACTTGAAGTATACATGGATGAATTTACACCATACGGAGATGATTTCGATCCAGTACTGGATACATTAGAAAAAGTCCTACAATGTTGCATTGCTACCAAGCTTTGTTTAAGCCATGAAAAATGTTATATGATGATGACAGAAGGACTTATCCTAGGACACTATATTTCAGCAGCTGGCATTCAGGTAGACCCAGCCAAAATCTAAATACTTTTGCTTATTCCCACTCCTACCACTCAAAAGGAGCTGTGCAGTTTTCTTGGATTTTCTGGTTATTACAGCAGGTTTACAGAAAATTATTCACATATTGCTGCACCTTTGTATGCACTAACTGGTAACGTTGATTTTCTTTGGACAGAAAAATGTGAACATGCTTTTAAGGATCTGAAGAAGCTTGTATCCATAGCCCCAGTCCTTCAAGGACCAAATTGGGATTTGCTATTCCAGATATCATCTGATGCCTCAGATACAGCCATTGGAGTGGTCCTTGGCCAAGAAGAGGATAAAAAACCATATGTAATTTATTACATCAACGAAAATTTATCCCCTGCTGAATTAAACTACACTGTTACTGAAAAAGAATTTCTAGCTGTAATACGTGTTGTCAATAAGTTCAGACATTACATTACTGGATATGTTGTTATCTTGTACACAGATCATTCTGCCATGAAATATTTAGCAAACAAGCCTATCACAAATGGTAGAATAACGAGATGGTTGATTTTATTGCAGGAATTTGATATTACAATCAAGGATCGACCTGGAAAAGAAAATCCTGTAGCCGATTTTCTCTCAAGAATGCCAAAGCCAATTGATGCAGCAGCAGTTGAAGATCAATTTCCGGACGAGCATCTGTTTGATGTGGCTGTTCAAACACCCTGGTATGCTGATGTTGCCAATTACCTAGCAGTAGGTAAACTACCAAAACATCTAACCCCTAATGAGCGGAAATAGATTGTTCAGCGGAGTACTCAATTTTCTTGGATTGGGGGCTATTTGTTCCACACAGGGGCAGACATGCATATTAGGAGGTGCGTTCAAGAAGATGAAATCTTTGACATTTTGAAAGCCTACCATGATGGACCATGTGGTGGACATTTTGCAGATCGCGAAACTGGACATAAAGTGCTTCAAACAGGGTATCATTAGCCCATGATTTTCAAAGATGCAAAGAAATTCGTCCAAGCCTGTGACAGTTGCCAGACAACAGGAAGCCCTGGTCAGTCTGATGAGATGCCTCTGAAACCACAGCTAGTCATCAAACCATTTGAACAATGGGCTCTTGATTTCGTTGGACCAATTAACCCATCATCAAACCATAAAACATATATTTTGGTGGCAACAAAATATGTCACCAAGTGGATTGAAGCAGAGGCATTGCCAAGAGCTACAGAGGAGTCTGTCATACAGTTCTTGTTCCATCTATTTTTACGTTATGGCCTTCCAAGAGAGATAATTACAGACGGTGGACCACAGTTTGCTAGGAATAGAATAGCTGTAGCACTCAACAACTATCATGTCCAGCATAAAATCACTACTCCATACCACCCACAGGCAAATGGGCAGGTAGAAAGCAGCAATAAAATAATAGAAGCAATCCTAACGAAAACCATTACATCACATAGACGTGATTGGGCTGTTAGACTACCTGAAGCACTGTGGGCTTATAGAACAACATGGAGAAGTACCATTGGTTACTCATCTTATCAATTAGTGTTTGGAAAACAACCCATTTTCCCCATAGAATTCAAAATCCAAACATTATGAACAACACAGGTAGTTGGCTTAGATCTAACTGAGGCACAGATTAATCGATTACAACAGATCAATGAGCTAGATGAAATTAGGTTCTCTGCATTTCAAAACACTGCCCTGATCGAACAACAACGAGCTAAATGGCATGATGCTCTGATTAAAAATAAATTCTTCCATGAATGTGACTAGGTTCTTTTGTACGGCTCCAGGTTTCAGGACTTCCTCGGGAAACTCCAGACTCGTTGGTTGGGACCATACGAAATCTAGAAGGTACATGAAAATGGTACTCTTACTCTAATCACTATTGACGGTTTTGGATATGCCTTCACGGCAAATGGCCACCGAGTTCGTCTCTAATGCAAGCCACTCACTCGGGAGTCCTTCTGCCAGCAGCTACGCCAAGACACTGATATGGAAATTTTGGGGGAGGAAGAGAAGTCTTCCTCACCTGTAATTCATTAAGGAATTTATTTCTTTTTACAGTTTGTACATAATTTCTTTTCTTTTGTTGAATCATTTTTGTACATACTTTTGAATTAACATTTTGTTGTTACTATTTTTGCTGTTCCTTTTTTAAAAGAGTAACGTTTTCTTCTCGCTGTTCCTTTTTCAAAAGAACAACCCCCTTTGGATCAGCTGTCATTTTGTTGTAATTTTTTTCTTTCTTTCTATGTTTTGCTTTTCCGTTTCGAAAGGAACAACATTTTTTTATCTTTTTTGTTCCTTTTCCAAAGGAACGTCATCTGTGCATTTTTGTTGTTCCTTTTCCAAAGGAACAACATTTTCGATTTCTGTTATTCCTTTTCCAAAGGAACGACATTTGTGTGTTTTGCTATTCCTTTTCCAAAGGAACAACGTTTTTTATTTATTTTGTTCCTTTTCCAAAGGAACGGCATGTGTGTGCCCTGCTGTTCCTTTTCCAAAGGAATGACATCTGTGTGCTTTGTTGTTCCTTTTCCGAAGGAACAACATTTTCGAGTTCTGTCGTTCCTTTTCCAAAGGAACGACATTGGTGTCTTTTGTTGTTCCTTTTCCAAAGGAACAATGTTTTTGATTTTTGCTGTTCCTTTTCCAAAGGAACAGAATTTGTGTGTTTTTGCTATTCCTTTTCCAAATGAACATCATTTTCGATTTCTGTTGTTCATTTCCGAAGGAACGACATTTGTTTGCTTTGCTGTTCCTTTTCCAAAGGAACAATATTTTCGATTTCTGTTGTTCCTTTTCCAAAGGAATGGCATTGGTGTGTTTTTCTGTTCCTTTTCCAAAGGAACAACATTTTCAATTTCTACTATTCCTTTTCCAAAGGAACGACATCTAGGTGTCTGCTGTTCCTTTTCCAAAGGAACAACGTTTTCCATCTTTGCTGTTCCTTTTTCAAAGGAACGACATTTGTGTTTTCTGTTGTTCCTTTCCCAAAAGAACAACATTTGTGGTCTTTTGTTGTTCCTTTTTCCAAAAGGAACACCACTTGCATTCTTTTGCTCTCCCTTTGAAACAGCTTGCTCCTTCTGCTGTTCTAAATTAAGGTTGCTTATTGTTCCTGTTCTTTCAAGTCTTTTAGAATACAACTATGCATTTATGCAATGGATACAAAATCACAACATACTGAAATCAATGAATCATAAAATCACTATCTTTATAAGAAATTGCTTTGAATTGGTAAGAGGATAGAAGGAAGGACACGCTTATTCATTATCTTTTGTTGTCATTGTTCTACTAATTCTGCTCTGATTGGTTATCTTTATCATGTTGGTCCCTTTTAATCCTCTTTGATTATTATTCAGGAATAAGAGTAAAGGGTTAATATCTTCCTATTGAGATGTTAAGACTTCTTCCACCATTCCTACTCTTAAGGAGTGTTGAACCACCCTTTGTGTATAAATAGGGAAAGTACTGTATGAAAAAGAAAGAAAAAAAAGAGTAAACAATGCTGTCTTAATGACTTATAAGTTGTCAAATGCAGGATAGGGGGTGTCATCAATAGCCAGCCTACCATGATCATGAGGATGAAAGCAAAGTGGCATTCCCACTATGGCCACCACACCAGGGATATGGTCCAAAAGGTATATCAAATAAAGAACCCTTGGAACAGGAGGTCTCATCATGAGCCGGCCTGCCCACCTTTTGCTCCTTCCTCGTGAATCGCATTATGGCTAACTGGTCACCAAGCCAGCATAATGGCCTACATTTTGACATCACACAACATTTCCTAAGCATAAACAAAGGATCATGGCTCCATGGGTGAAATAAACAACTCTGCCAAGGTTATCGACACCTGTCGGCAGCAGAGCATTTTTAATGGTATTGAAGTCATATTATTTACTCCAATAGGTAGTTTTAGCACCCTTCTGTTTCTTGTGCCTTACTAATCAATTATATATTATTTCCCAAAACCATACAACGCATGAATATATTATCATCAATCACGACAGAACAATTGACAGTGACCACATGAGACTCTCTATCCACGGCAGATGTCCTATCCCCAACCTCGCATCATATCACCGCAGTCTCTTACGTATTAAGCGACCTAACATGCCTCGATTCTGGTAGTTTGCTACTTTTGTAAACATGGCATATTGCCATACACTATTACTTAAGGACTCTGTTTCAGAACGAGCGCCGCTCCTTTATTTGACGCTGGGACAACCTATCACATTGCGGGGGGGGAGGTTAACCTCATCATTCCCTGGATTGCGTGTCATATCACTATTCGAGAAGCTGTGTACTAGGGTATAGCATGGCTCAACGGTATACTATTTTTTTATTTTTCTGCATGATTTGTTGTTCATAAGCCATTTCTATTGTATACTCTACAACTTTAGATTTTGAGTGAGTCTTGCGTCTGTCAGCCACTCTATGGTTCAACAGCATGAACAACTTCCGTTCCATTGAGAGTTTATAGCGAAACCATGGGAGGAAGATTGATTCAGAGAGAACTGCAGGTGTTAACAGTCTCTGTTGCTGCCCAAGAAATCCTGGCAAGAGTAGGGTGGCTGACTTATCTCAACTGCTTGCAGGAGTCTACCGAGACTGTGGCAATTGAATTCTTGCAGAACCTGCAAGAGGATCACTCCATAGTGAGGGGGAGACACATAGCACTCACCGACGACATAATCGCAGAAGTCTCGGGACATCCAGCCGCTGGACCTGTATGGACGCTAAAGAAAGAGAGATTGCATAAGATTATAGAAATCTTCCAGGATGAAGGCTAGAGCCTGACAATTAGAGGAAATGGGGTTCTCCTAGTAGCACTAGGAGAGCCGTGGGCAGAATTGGCGAAGACCATCCAAAGCTACATCACCTATGAAGGCAGAAAAGACATGGTAAGACCACGACATCTTAAACTCTTAGCTGTACGAAAGCAAAAATTCTCTGTAAATTTACTTGCATTTTTTAATTCATTACTTCATGATGTTGCACAGAGCATAAAAAAGGCATAGCATGTAGAGTCAGTTGTTAGTCATCATGGGTTGATTCGGTTAATAGTCAACCATAGCCTCACCCAGTAGCAGAGTAGCTGGGAGGAGCTAATTGCCATGATAAATGGAGGATTTACCACACCATCCCCAAAATGTAAACATGCCACCAGTACACCCGAGCATCCAGAAAAATGTAAACATGCCACCAGTACACCCGAGTGTCTAGAAAAATGTAAACATGCCACCAGTACACCTGAGCGTCCAGAAAAACATAGGAAATCAGTCTGGCTAGCATGACTACGAGGGAGGCTAGAGAAGCCCCAAGAAAACACCAGCCAACCGGTAGAAATAGAATATGAGCAAACCCCATGACTAGAAGAGGAAGATGATGAGGAAGGAATGCAGGAAGAAGAAGAAGGAGAAAAAGAAGAACAAGCCGAGCAATCAGAAGAAGAAGGAGAAAAATAAGAAGAAGCTGAGCAATCAGAAGAAGGAGAAAAAAAAGAAGAAGTCGAGAAATCAGAAGAAGAAGGAGAAAAAGAAGAGGAAGCCGAGCAATCTGATCAGGAGGAGGAAACAGAACAGTGGGAAGGTAGCCCATTGCAGGACCCATTGGGAGAAGATGAATTGGCTAAAGTTCTGGCCAATATGGGCGAATATGGCCAACCTTCCAGTCCATCAGACCTCCATGCCAAAGAAAAACCTCAGGAGGAAAATGTACCTGAGGAATCACATGCAAAGGAGGCAGAAGAAGAGAATCTGCATGTTCATGATGAAAATATGATAGGAGATGCTGAACAGGTACAATCTGTTCCTAACCAGAAGACACCAGAAGAAATTCCGGAGGAAACAGGGTTAGAAAAGAAGGTCACCTAAGGAATACGAGAACCAGTTAGGGTTCTTGCCCCAGAACAACTAGAGAAGAGCAATGAAGAAGCACCCCAAAGAGAAAATTAGGGAGTTAGTCACAGTCCAGGCTGTAGTGAATAGCCTGTTGTTCCTTCTAGGGAAATTGTGGAAATTAGGGAATTGTGAAAGGAACAACAGAGATTACTAAATATAATAGTCCAGCTCCACCAACAGATTAGGATTCTAAAAGCAAGACAAAGGGTAAAAAGGACTTCGGGAAGGAAAAATGCAACCGCTCTAGCAAAACCCCTCAAGACAAAGGGGCGGAGGACTAGACTCCATCCTATTGTTCAAAACACTATCGACAGCCAGGTTGTTGTTCCAAATGATGCTAAGAAACAGACTGTTGTTCGAAATGTTGCTGAGAAACAGACTGCTGTTCCAATTGAAAAGGAACAGCAATGGACTGATATCCACGTTAAGATAGAAATGGATGATATTTTGACCCGTGATAAGGAAATTCGGATGGAGGCACCACCTTCGGGAGTGATAAGAGTCATGAACTCAAAACAACGCAATAGGAAAGTTCAGGTAAAACTCCTGGCCTCCACTGTCGCATGGAAAAGAGATCCAAAAACAGTAACCCTACAAAAGGGTTTGGAGCAAGCTCAACAAGCAGCAGAAAAGCTTAGAGAGCAAACAGTCCCTCAAGAGAAGTATGAAGAGCTACAACAACAGCTTAGGAACATCAATCTATCCGAAAGCCAGGCCTTTGAAGGGTGGCGAAGGGAAGAAGAAAAAGTCGCGAAGGTAACTCGTAGGTTAGATATAGTTATCAAGGAAATGGATACCTTATGTTCTTTATACAATGATGTCCTAGGATATAGAGCCCCTGCGAAGAATTATGCGTTGTTTTTAATGGAAATATATTTGTAATTGAAAATAAAGGCTGTTAAAGCAGGTGCTCCCATACAAATTAATACCATCAATGATTTTATAAACTGCTGTAAGCAGTACGAGGTAAAAGTTCAGAGACTACTGTGTGAGTTTTATTTACATAACCTTGTATTGGAAGAGGAGACTGAGCTAAACCCTGGCCCTTTTGTTGGGGATATCCAATTACAGGCATTTATTCCATTTGGGGTTAATCAAATTAAATGTCTCAAAGCCTATAATGCTTTCCAAAGATAAGAAAATGGATTAGATTTATGGATAAGAGCTGAGCCTAGGGATCTAGTACAGTTGTGGAGAAAACATAGAAACCTCATGAAGACTCTAGGTGTAATTGAAGCATTAGGACCCATGCATGAGGCAATCATTCGATAGGTATTAGTATAATTTTTCTCTATCAAAGACCCTGCCATTGATGCTGCTAAATTTTGGTATCAAATCTCTAATCCGAATATCCAGCTCAGGGAACCATTTAAGTATGAGAATTTTAAATTAGCTACCAACTGCTTGCACCTCTATGGAAAAATTATTTTGAGGGCAGGGCCATCCTGGTCAGGATATAGGTTTCAGAGTCCAATTATTTGGCACCCTACACCCGGATACCAAGCCCTCTATGAGATGCCTGAGGGTCAGACATGCCATTTCTTTGAATACCTAGTTACAAATCATGGTTGTAGGCCTTCACATGAGATTCCATCTCTAGCCTACTCACTCACTGCCTTACACGTCAACTACAATGTTTTCATGAGGGAATGAAAAAGGGTAAGCAGGGGTGTGTGGAGTACTAAAGGGGGTATGTTTTTGATGATTATTTCAGTGTCTTTTTATTAGAACTTACAAACCTATTGCATCATGAACTCGGAAAATGATAAAGAATTGTAATAAAACATGTGAGATTAATATGCAAGAAGAAAACACTGACAATTGTCATTTCCTTATGTAGGAAGCAGGAAAACGAGAAGTTTCCGTTTCAAAAGAAAGGACAAGGACGGGTTAACCACAGTCCCTTTGACGGGAGACCATATGAAAACAAGGAAAAGTAAATCAAAGCGAATTAGCCCAGGAAAGAAAGTGGAGATATCAGCTCAGTGCAGGAAAGAAAATAAATGACTGAGGACTAATGGTTTGGCAAATCCCTTAGGATCCTTGATCCTGAGGGATAGTTGTTTTATCTATTTTTGCACTTAGATATCTCCACCTTCACCCTTATAAAAGGGGCAACACTATTAGCTTGAGGGGGAAAGAGTTAGATGTTGTTATGTTTTATGTAATTTCCTTTAAGATCAAAACGTTGATCATCGAGTCTCGTTAAGAACTGCTTTATTGTAATTTCACTTTATGCATTAATACAAACTTGGTTACTATTTCATTTTTGAGTCTGGAATAACTTCAAGCGGTGTACCCTTGGAGGCTAAGGGCCCAGCCCTGGAGGACACTTGCTCTTGTACCATTACGTTTGGTTTATGCGTGGTTTGCTTATCGACGTTATTTGGTAATCTGATGTGTTTTGTAAGTTTACATCACATGCTCTATTATGTTTAATTTATAAAGGTTTCTAAAGACAAAACTATTGTATTGACTCTGCATCGTAAGCACTGTTCCTTTAACTGTTGATATAATACTACTAGTTTTTACAGAATACTGTTGTTATTCCATTACAGAGCCTTTGTGTTGTGCACTTGTTCATTAACATTATGGAATTCATCTTGGAAGTTATGTTGTTTGCGATTGTTGGATTTATAAACAACGATGTTCTATTTTTAAATGCAATCGTACTCTTTCTAACTGAGATTGATACTTGGATCAGATTACTATTTAAGTGTGCTGTGTGGATATATGGTTTTGAAGAGTTGTTCCATAATTCATCAGTAATCAGTGTTGTTCCATTTGTGTGTGTTATTCAATCTGCCCTCAAGAGTGAAGGATTTCTGTTTGATTCCTATATATTACGATTAGTGCATTTGATCTTATAGACTAAGGTGTTACTGCTTGTTAGATTTAGTTGTTGTTCTATTTCTTAACTGCTGTTCCATTTCAGATTTGTTGTTCCATTTCAGATTTCCTGTTCCATTTCTTAATTGTTATTCCATTTCTCATCTGTCATTCCATTTCTTTTTATTTGTTATTTTGGTGTGAAGAACGATCTCAGGCTATAGTGAGCATTGACATCTATTGTCTGGCTCCCAGATCAACGATCTATTCTCTGGTTTCCTTTTCCATCAGTTTCCAAAGGGATGGGTTATTGCTACTGAGCCCTTGACTGATAAATTGCTTAGTTTTCTGAATGTGTGGATTAATCTTTTGAAGTAGTTGGTTGTAAACCAGCATCTGTTTACTCTTGTATTTTCAAACACTGTGCTACTAGCATTACTCTGGTAAATGATAGCCTCAGACTGAGATACTCTTTGAAATAACAAAATGTTCCCGGATTGACATATTAATGTGAGGTAATTAGAGGTGAAAGAGACCCTTTTTATAGCTCCACAGTAGCCACTTACCAATGGCCTTGACAAAATAGGACTACCTTTTACAAATAACCTTCCTAGTTACTTGTAATAAATTAGAACAAAATGAAAGAAAATTTTCTAGAATTTTTAATTACACACATATATGTTTCTTATTCATACCACATCAATAAGTATTGTAAACTAATCAATGTAGAACTAATCATGCATCCAACCTTTTAAATCTCTACTAATATTTTTCTTTCTAAAAGATAATGAGACAACATAAGATTAAACATTCATCTACTTATCTAAACTCCGTAGAAAATGTGCCAAAGGCTTCCATGTTCGTATCAATTTGTGCATTTCCTTTTAAAGATAGTTCTCGTGGAGCTCCAGCCCTCTCTATAACTAAAAAAACTAAAAAATATTTTCCAAATAATTTACCTCCATAACCCTTTATTAAAGTAGTGAAATTTTTGCGTTCAACCATCCTTTCTCTCCTAGTGGTTCTATTCTCAAAAGAAAATCAGTTTTCTCTCCCATAATGCTCCAATATAGCTACAATCATGACATTATCTCTAGTCTTGAAAATTTATGGTACTTTGCCTCTTTCTAAATTCACATTTCCTTAGAAAAGAGCAGGATTTCTTCTTCTTTTGTTCCTTTCCCCTTTTTACCCATAACACTTTTCCAACTAATTTCCTAATAGTTAGGAGCTATACCTCCCATAAGAACCTTTAGCACATTTTTCAAGAATGATAACACATCCAACAAATTTTCTTTTTCTTCATTAATTAAAATAAATATTTTATTTAACATATCAAATCATTTGAATTTTTTTCTTTCATCCAATAATTAATGTAAGCTCACAAGTAATTTTCCATGGGTATTACAATAATTTTGGTGACTAATCTCGCCACACCACACCCTCCCATGCCACATCTTTTGAGGGATAATGTAAACTCTTACACAAATTTATATTTTTTTATTATACATCTATATATAATTTTATAAAAGAACTATATATCGCTTTTCTCAACATTGGTTATAACTAATTATTATTCATGCCATGCAATTAAACCATGTTGGGGATCGACAATCTAATACTCATGGGAGACAATGTACTCTCGGTAGTATTTCTAATGGTGTGAATCTAAGAATATTAAAACCTAACTATCCCTCACAAAGCTTGTGTTCTCTTTATTCTCACAAACATAAGGTGGAATTTAAATATTTGCTACATTCTTGTCACTACCATACCAAGGGCACTTTTAAGACATTTTTTTAAGACAAAATAAATATTTTGTCTTAAAAAATGACTTTTTATTTTAGTTATTTACAAAAATATCTTAAGACAACTTTATATTTAAGACAAAAATAATTTAAGACAAAATTATTTTCAGACAAAGACAATTTAAGACAAAATCATTTTAAGACAAAACTTTATTTAAGACAAAAACATTTTGAGACAAAAATATTTTAAGAAAAAACTTTATATTTAAGACAATGGCCACTGTAGATGAAACCTATCTAAGAAAATTAACAATTAAGACACAAACATATCAATTTAAGACAATATTATCTAGCAACTGCAAGATTGAATCTCACAGTGGACCCTAAGTCTGCCATCTTGCAGGCAACTACTGTCTTGCACCTATATCGAGGTTCTTATTTTATCTTATATAAAGACAATGGTTTGTTGGGCTCTTTGTTTTGTGGGGGTATTTGACTAAGAAGAATGCGACAATTTTTACTGACAATATTTATCGGACATCAATTCCTCTTTTTTCCCTTTCATATCTATTGATACGATTAGAGATAAATTATCTTTCGTGCATTTGGCATAACTACATGGAGGGGGACTTTAAGACAATTTTTTAAGAGAAAAAAATATTTTGTCTTCAAATTTTGAATACGAGGTAGTAGTAAAGAAAGGTAAAGATAAAGGATTGGGGGTCCATATTTACATTGATGATGGGTTCTTCAAGAAGTGGAGTGATGGAGGTCAACAAAAAATGATGGGATTTAGGGTGATGGAGGCCGACAACAGAGGTTTGCTTCATGAGAGAATCAATGGAGGAACTTTTGCTGAACGTGGATAAGCAGTATCATAGTTGGAGTACCTTTCGGGGTCTCCATCAATTTTTCTTTAATATGTGTTTTTTTACTGTTTCATTTATTTTGAATGCTACTTCTATCTGTTGGTGGCTATTATCAGCACATTATTGTGTTGGAACTCTTTATTGTCACAGACAACATTAATTAGATTCACGTGAAGGATTGTTGAAAAATGCAACAATAAATTATTAATTTAATTTTTCCTTCATTAAATTGAGAAAAAATGAATTTCCACATCAACATACAACTTGGATGCAACTAACTTGTGTGACATGCCTTGTGTCACCCAGTTTACTAAGTAAATTCAAGTTAGAGGAGTTAGAGTTTAGTTAATCATTTGTGATTGCTAATTTGTATCAATCAATGTCAGTTATCTCAAGTTGTATTCAAGTAAACTAGTTCTAATTGTTGGAGGAACTTGTGGAAGGTGAGTTGTGTAGTGGGACTTCAATCAAACTCAGTGATCATCTAGTTAAGTGATCAATCATCCTAAAATAACTAGTGCATACAAAAAATTCGAGTTCCCCAGCTGTGGTGGAGATTCCAAGGCAGTGTAACATGAGTTGTAGAATAGTCTTGGGTGTACAAGTGTTGCATGCAATTAGATGATCAACCATGGGAATTGTGCAATCCTTTTTGGAAAATTTCCTAAATAATAGGGGAATAATTTCTTGAGGAATTGCAAAAGGAAATAGGGGCTCAAGAAAAGGCATAAATTGACTAAGTCTCAATCACAGCTTCTAAATGAGTAGAGATAGAGGATATTCACTTGCAGGTTGTGCTAGTTGAGAAAAGAAATTGTAATACATCTATGTTCATCATATTAATAGAAGCATATAATGGGGTTTTTACCAGATTTATTTCCCCAAGAAAGATATTGTGTGCATGTGTGTTATTTCTTATTGCATGTCTGAAATGTTTGTTCTAAGTTGGGAATTAACTTCCATAGTGTAGTAGAGTAGGTTTTTGTCTTGTAATTTTGATTAAAACTTCATGAAGAGTTGAAAATATACACCATAATTTCTACATCGTATTAGAGAAGGATTCACATTAGAGAAAGAATTTCGAAGTTTCTTAGGAGGTTCAAATTTGTAGTTAAGTGTGGCAAGATCTCTTCAAAGCTGAGAAGATTACCTTCAATGGGTTGAGGCCAGAGTATTCCTTGGAATGAAACTCTAATTTCTTCACATGGAGGATGTATTCAATGACAATGGCTTTATAGAATACATCAAGGGAGATGTTGCAAAACCAATGAAATATGATGTCAAAAACCTTGATCAGTGGAAGAAAGGTGTAACCAAGGCGAGGAAAATAATATTGGAGGGAGTACAAGACCTATTAGAGGGAGTATGAGATCACATTGTCACCGATCTCCATGGGAAAGAAATAAAATACTTTTGCAATGTGGTAGACACTAAAAAATCTGTTCTAGAATAGTAGTGACAACATGAAGCTGGAGATCAAGGATAAACTTTGAAATATCAATATGTAGAAGAATGACATTATCCCACAGTATCTGAGCAGGTTCACACAAGTTTGTTATGGGCTTGCAATATTTTGTTTTATTGTTTGACGAGGATGACTTCATAAGCCTAGCCCTTCTTAGCCTTCCGAAGAGCTAGCATAGGTATTAAGATTCAGTGAATGGAAGGGAGAAACTACCAAATTGGGAACACTTATGGTCTAATTTTCTACATGAGGAAATAAGGCAGAATACCAAAGATGGGACCTCATCTAAGGGTGGGGATAAAGAAAACTTTGGATTGGTTTGAAAGGGAAAGAAGGGAAAAGGGAATAAATATCAAACCAAACCAGAATTGAGTCAAGAGGGGAAGAAGAAAGATCTGTAAAAATTAAGTGCTTCCATTGTCATGAATGCGGGCACTATGCCATGAAGTTTCCACACAAAAATGCAAGCCAAAAGAACTTAGGAGGAGGAGCACGTTAAACCTTGTCTTCATAGTTCTAGCTTGACTTTACCCTTATCATATGCATGTCGAGCACTATGATAGGGAGCATGTGGTACTTGGACTCAAGTGCATCGTTCCACATGAAAAGGTGTAAATATTTTTTCAGTGACTTGGAGGAGAAATATCTCTAGATGCAGATTAAGCTAGGGGATGAAAAAATGTACAATGTGATTGGTATTGGTACGGTCACCTCTCATAAGGAGTCAGGCTCCCCTCTTCAGCTCATGGATGTCATGTTTTTCTAGGCCTAAAGAAAAATCTCATCTTTGTTGTAGTTTTGGAAGACCATGGTTGTGAACTGATATTCATCAAAGGAAAAGAGTTTCTGAGATATATAGCCATGGGACAGGTGAAGAAAATCAGGGTTCGTGTGAAGAACCTATATAAGCTAGATGTGGAAGACTCTATTTCAATAAGCACTAAGGTGGAGAAATTGCAGGTCGCGATGTCGATGAACTTTGGCATAAAATACTTGGCCATTTGCATCATGGTACCTCACATATTATACAACAAATAACCACTGGCCTCCCTAAAGGAGGACTTAAGTAGTAGGATTTATGCAAGGGATGTACAGTGTGGAAGTACATAAAATCCACATTCCATGCTTTGGACAAACAAATCACATGCAGTCG
The DNA here is from genome assembly GCA_000404065.3 of Pinus taeda. Lineage (NCBI taxonomy): Eukaryota > Viridiplantae > Streptophyta > Pinopsida > Pinales > Pinaceae > Pinus > Pinus taeda. The sequence goes on along the minus strand of APFE031125520.1, from coordinate 201,493 downwards.
TAGAAAGGATCCACTATCATGTTTATGGACCTATCTCGACAAACTCCACTGTCAAACACAAATATTTTGTCAATTTTATTGATGACTTCTTATGGAAGTGTTGGATCTTCTTCATGTGGAAGAAATATAAGACATTCTCCAAGGTCGTAGAATTCAAGACACTGGTTGAAAAATAATCTAGCAAGAAGGTGAAAGATTTGTTGTAGCGGCTCCAACACCCTCTGAAATTTTTGCCTACACTTAAGTTTTGGGGCCTATTATGGATATTGTGACCAATCATTCCTTAGTCACTTGTTGGTAAGTTAATTATCTCAAGCTCCCCTTTTCAATCTTAAGAGTCATTCATGCTTTTATATTTACATAGAATGTGTCATCATTAGGCATGGGGGTTATCGCTTGTCATGTAAATGGAGGTTTGTTTTGCTTGAAAGGGAAATATTTATGAGAATGGGCTATCCTCACCACATATACTTGTTTCACACTCATTTCACACACTCTTACACAAGTGTTTCCTTTATCATCCCAAAGTCTATCATCGGAGCCACACTTGCCGTAAGCTACCACAAAGGTTGTTGCATTAAGCGAAGTATGTGTTATATGTTATGGATGGTATATGTTCTATCGCTAAGTTTTCAAGTGTGTGAGCGTAGTCAAATTTTTCACTATTCACATCAGTTCCATTGATCGCATACTTAGCCAAACTTTGGAGTTTCCTTAGCAACCTAGCCTCATCCAACATTCCTGAATTGTGCACTTCACATATGTAACCCTCACGATTTTCCCTTTCATGTTGGAATTGTGTAATGCACAGAAATACCAACCTCCCTTAGCATTCAAAACTGTGTAGTGGTTTCCTCCAATCTCCTTCCCTCATCAGGAACCCACTGTCTCCAGAAACTGTGCAGTTTTGTCCCTTGACTACCCACTCTGGCTTGCATCTTGAAACTATGTAGATGTTTCCTCCAAGGGCCTCATCCCATAGCAACGCCTTGAATCATAAAAATGTGTAAATGTGTCCTCCTAGGGCCTCAACCCGCAACAATCACTACCCGCTGAAACTACACAATTATGTCTCTCAGGGGCCACGAAGAAGGATGACATGATAGATGAATCTCAAGGAGTTGAGGAGAAAAAAAGTAGAACAAGGAACCCAAGGTATGATAGAATATCAATGCCGCATGAAGAATCCATCTGATGCATAACCGTTTGGAGGTTAGGTATGGAAAATAAAGCACATATTTCTAAATACACCTCTCAGCGTTTAAATACACCTCTCGGTGTAGCTTAAAAGATTTCTTATCGTTTTGATATCATTTTGTCTTCAATGACATGTATTATTGCAAGAAATGAAAGTTATTCCATGTGTTTCCTCTATGTGTCCTGCTCCCTTTCACTTGTTTACTACATAGCTTAGAAGATGAAGAGTATCACCACTTGTTTATTAATAAGCTATGAAGGTTGTGACCAACATGATCTTATGACTAACCAGGGAGGATGCAAGGCATCCTAAGTGGGATGAAATATGTTTGAGGATATGTATATAGTTAGTACACTCCTTTGCATTACTCCTTGCTTTGTATCTTACATGTACCCTCACTGCTTGTCCGATTTGGCTACCTGTCTCTTAGCTCTTTCCTGACAAAGGAGGGGAAGGAATTTCCTTCAAACTGATTTCTTTAAGGTTCTTCATAGAAATTATAGAGCTAAGAGAAGGATATGTGGAATCTCACTATCAAACTATTGGAAATACTTTGAATTTTTGAATCTATCCAAATGATTAAGTTGCAACTCAACAACATTGTCAATCTTGGAAGATCAAGAAAGATCACATATCTAGATAATATAAACTTCTTATTCACTTCATCATAGAGATGGTATTCTTTGGAGGTATGAGTACATGAAGAAGAGATATTTGTGACTCCTTTCACTGAGTTTTTTTTATCTATTCCTTAGGTATGAAGGCGTTATAGGAGGAACCAAAAAACCTGAGATGCCTTACCGAAGGAATATGTCCATACCACATTTCATAGGGAGTCTTGTTTCTGATAGCATGAGATGGACACCTATTCTTTATATACACAACACATAGAACCCCATCAGCCCAAAACCTTATGAACTTAACATGTGAACTATGCCAAGTTCATAGTGAAAGTAATACATTCTAGTGACCTATATGTTGAAAAATGCAACAAGAAATTTTCAATTTGTTTTTTGCTTGATTAAGTTGAAAAAATTCGAATTTCCACATAAATAGACAACTTGGATGAGGTTAACTTGTGTGACATGGCTTTTGTCACCTAGTTTACTTAGTAAATTCAAGTTGGAGGAGTTAGATTTCAATTCTTCATATGTGATTGCTAATTTGTAGCAATAAAGGTCAATTATATTAGGTTGTTGTGAGTTAAACTAGTTCTAACTTTTGGAGGAACGAGTGGAAGGTGATTTAAGAAGTGATACTTTAGTCAAACTCAATGATCATCTAGTTAACTGATCAATCAACCCAAAATAGTTAGGGCATGCAGAAGTCAAGTTCCCTAAGATTGGTGGATATTCCAAGGCAGTTTTAATTTCTTATAGCTCACATAGCTTCAAGAACTTACTATAACCATAGTGGAGGAGGTAGCATGAGTAGGAGATTCTTGTGAAATTGGAGAGGGAATGATTGTTGATAGCATTAATAACCTACCAACAATTTGTTTCACACCACACTTCAATGTTTTGGGCTAGGTTTTTTAGGGTGGATAATTTTTTCTAATTCTTTTTTGTCATGCACGTCCTGACTAACTATCTTGGGAGGTTTGTAATAGGTCATTGCATGCATGTCCTCAATAAATATGTTTTGGGATTTCTGTACTAGTTCCTTGCAAATTTTTGTTTGTAAAGGCTTAACTACTTATGATATTAGGTGCTCACAATAGTCTGAGAATTTATGGCACTCTCCAAATCACCATTCCTGAAAGGATCTGACAAAATGACTTTAGAGGAAGATGAGAAGGGCACACTCTTATTGGAACTAGCCTAGAACTAGTGTAATTGGCCGGTCCCAATGGTTTTATAGTTTTACTAGTCTAATTTGGTGGTTCAAATTGGCTAAGGTTGGTCTTGTATTGAACTGACCTTAAAACACCAAAGTGACTAGTTCTCTACTAAACTGACTGATTCTGAAGAATGTAGTGCAATATAGATAATGACTACCAAATACTATATTTTTAATAAAAAATACTTAAAAGGAAAAAAATCTTAAAACTAGGGCCCTACAAAACCTAGCCCTAGTAATTAATGGTAATACTTAATTTTTGAAGTTAAAGTAAAAGTTGAAATTCTCCTTATCTTTCCTTTTTGAAAACGAAACATAAGGATAATATAAACTTTAACTTAAATTTTTAATATTAACATTAACTATTTCAGGTTGTTTTAGAGTGGTTCCAACTTCATTCAATTTTGAGAAAGCCAAATTTTAGATCCCATTCAAAACTTAGTGGTGATTGTTTGAACCACTTCTTTGTAATGAGTCCTAGACTTTGACTTCCATTTTTCATGTGCATTTACTGCATAATCATCTTCCTTGTGAGACTTTGCAGTAGAAGTTGATATTGAATCCATTGCAAGCACTTGACCTAGATTAGGGAACCTTCAACTACCCCTCCCAAGTTGCTCCTCAACATTGAAATGTTCTTTGGAAGCAAGCATTCATTTTATCCATTAGATCATTTTTTCCACTGTGACAGTCCAACAAGACCGCTGCCAACATATGCTTGAAAATCCATCTCACCTTTACTGCTACCTTATAAACACTCTTAAATATTGTGTCTCCAGTCTAAAATAGGAAGAACTAGAAAGGGCCTTCTTGGCCCTCTTCTCAACCCACAATATGTTTAGCTTCTCTCTTGTGCTTACACTCTAGTCTTCTCACAACTTCAGAATGGAAAATATTAAAGAGAGTCTCATGATGTGCATTTAGGGAGGCATAATTCACCATTGCTTTGCATCAAATTAGCCCCCTAACATTCCCTTTACCTTTACACACAATCATATATCTTCCTTGTGGATGACTGTTAAGATTCCCATCGCTATTTTTCCTCCCTCTCCTACCCTCATGGACCTGATAAGCTGAATTTAACCAATCTCACTGTATCTGAGATAAACAACCCATCTGACTGGGTAGATTGAGTTGAGACCCTTTTAGAAAGTAAATCCATCCCTCCACAATGATATGGACCTCTCAAACAACATCATCATGTTGTCTTCGAGATCTATCATTCCCATGATCACCATAAATTTCCTAGTCCTTCACTTACATCTTTGGTAATGTCATCATTCAGATCACTTATACTTTGTTGTATTCTTTCTTGTGTTATGATTTTATTTAATGGAAATATCTCCCTAGTAGGAACGAGTAACCAAATTCAAGTTCTTATTGAGGCCTTTTGTTAACATACTTAATTTTCGTTTTGACCTATTAGGTTTCAAATACTAGTGTGGTTGGTTTATTACATGAACTATAGATTATGAAAATTAATGTCACTCATCTCTTTATCTAGTTTGTCTTATGTTAAAAATATCAACATACCATTCCATAAGTGAAGATATTATTAACATTGCCTAGAGGAACCATTAATGAAGATGATCCCAAATAATAAGCACAACACCCTTTGTCAAAAGTATCTTCATCCCAAAATGATCTCTCACACTACTATGTGATATTGCATATATTTTCTTTATTGATGCTTATTGATCTTATGTAACCCAAAACTTAATAAATCCTCCTAATAATATTTCCACTCCCTATCTAGAAATATTAATAGTAAATATGCATTAACCTTTGCCATAATATTAATGGATGTAAAAAAATGCAACCGGAAAAAATCTAATTCTTCTAAATGAGAACCAATTGTAACTCTAACACACTCTATATATTTTGCATGATCAAAATTTGTTTTGTTTCAAACTCTTTTTCGATTCATCTAAATGTATTTTCATATATTTGTTCAATAATTTCTATGTATTATCTTAATATTAAATATTCATTAACCTTTGCCACAATAGTAATGGATATAAAAAATGCAACCAGAAAAAACCTAATTCTTGAAAATGAAAACCAATCGTAAATCTAACACCCTTCCTATATTTTGCATGACCAAAATTTGTTTCGTTTCCAACTCTTTTTCAAGTCGTATAAATGTATTTTCCTATAGTTGATCAATAATTTGTGTGTATTATCTTAATATTAAATATGCATTAACCTTTTCTATAATAATAATGGATATAAAAAATGCAAGTGTAAAAAATCTAATTCTTCTAAATGAAAACCAATTGTAACTCTAACCCCTTTATATAAATAAGAACCAATTGTAACTTTAACCCCCTTTATGGTGATGGTGGTGGTTAACATCCACGAAGACCAAATTTGTCTATTGGACCTATATATTTTGCACGATAAAAAAATTGTTTTGTTTCAAACACTTTTTCAAATCGTCTAAATGTCTTTTCCTATAGTAAAACTATAAATTTTTCAATACACACAGGTTTCCCATACCCCTTTGGATTTCCTTTTTTTTCTACTCGATCAATTTATTCAGTAGAGGGGAGTCCATAACCAAAGGGTGGATTTCCTATTCTTGCTACTCGCTCAACTGATTGAACAGAGGGGAGCCCATAACCAAAGGGAAAAATGGAGAGTAGCATGGAGATTGCTAAAAGTTGTAGAAGCCACAGTAACCATTGTCCCTCCTCAACTTGACACTATTAGGGAGGCCGTGGGATTTTCTCTTAGCTTCCATGGTGTGCACAATTTGGAACGAAGTTCTCACACAAAAATTCCAAAATCTTGTGTGCTCTGCACTCCTCCTTTCTCTCATTTTTACTCTTCAAACACGTAGCTAAGCACTTAAATATTTCTAAACGTATGGATCAATTACAGGATCAAGATGTCTAGTTGGCCTCCAAATCTCTTAAAAAACTAGTTAGGGAACCCTAACCAACAACAAGAATGTATTTCAAATATTGGGTTTGTAGGGTTTGTGAATAAATGTACTTTTATGGAGGTTGCTGCCACTTCCATACCCAATTTGCAGGATTTAGGTATTGAGGCCTTGGTGGTGTTGAAGTATCAATAAGTGGATCAACTTGAATAATGCCCCTGGATAGGTGGGTAACTAGCATTATATATGATATTATGCAAGCCAAGCAACAAAATGCGTAGCAAAACCATGGCTTCCAGCCCCCTAGGTAAGAATATTCGCACATAAGGCTCTATATCAATATAGATCAATATTGAGTTAGAGTATATAGGGTTGAGGTACATTTTGAGGGTAGTGCTTCCACTAAGGTCTAGGCTCAAGAGTGTAGAAGTTCTGCGGTTTCGTCGAATTATAGATAAAGTTTTGGAAATTCCAACTTCTTTGTGCCTACCCTAACCGAGAACTTGAGGCCATTGAGAAATCAATATCATATTGTGGTTCTTAAGGGCATGTTAAGCCTTATTATAGGGTACTAGTTGTAGTAATTGTATTAGAGATACATGGACTATAAGACTTAGAGAATTTTTTAATTAGTATGTAGCTCTATCTCTAGTCATATATATATATATATATATATATATATATATATATATATATATATATATATATATATATTATATATAAATGATTGGAATTTACTAGGGTTTGTAAAATCATAGCCCTATTTCTAGTGGGAAAATCGTCAAATTTTCCCACTTTTTCTCCTTCTCAGACCTTGACTACACTATGTAGTCTTGCATGCATCTCCTCAAAACATAAGCTCCTCAATACTTCTGAATCACACTATAATGGTAGCAACTTCCACTGGAATGCCACCAATGACAAACACTCTGCTTATGTTGTAGTAATTTGCAAGTTGCAATGGTGTTTTGTAATGCAAGTAGAAAACACCATTCACTTCATAACGATGTTTTCCATTGATGATGGGGCCTGAGTTTGAGAGGATTATTGTTCCAGTAATGTTGATTTTACCATAGTTGAAATATCTTTGTGGATTGGGATGAGCTGCACTGGCTGTCAAGTTCCATGCGTACAAGAATAGCCATTCAAATTTTGAGAACTTGATTATATAGGATAGGTACAAACTCCTAGATATTTTAAAATTCAACTTGTTTTAGCCTATATTCTTTGGAGATGCCTCCTTATTGAACCTAACCTAAACAATACAAGCTATAACATGCTTCAGGAAACTTGAACTTGGGTACATTAGATGGCAGGTCACAATCCAAACTACTCAAACTGAAAAACCATTAAGAATTCTTCAAAATTTATTTTTAATATCTATGCCCAATTTCCATGATGATCTTGTATCTACATAACATAATAATTTTGTGGCTCAAATTGGTAAACCAGGATCCACTTAAGTGTCTAACAAACATTGTACTAGTCTAGCTTTGACATTATGAATTCTTGAAGCAAGGAAGGTCTCACTTGAGGAGTGCTACCAAGGCATTGGATAGGTCGGGAGCTCTACATAATCACTATCGTGTTAGGATGTAGTGATTTCAAGTAACATCCATATACATTCATTTAACACTATACAATCCAACAACCATAATTTGTCTCTATGTTATGACATTAAATTAAATTGTTGTAATTTATCTATTCAAGCTTCTGTGATCCATAATGAATTAAGAAAAGTCTTTCAATAGAAATCACATAAGAGATTTTTTTGGCTGACGCATTTCAAACCAACAAGTGTGGATCATCATCACTAACATATATAATCATCATACATCATAAAACAAAAAAAATGAAATATATTTAGATTGTTAAAAAAATGACCAACATATACGCTATGCTCCTTAGATCATATATTTAACAAATGAAATATATTTAGATTGTTCTAAAAAATGACCAACATATACGCTATGCGCCTTAGATCATATATTCGACCAAACATTTCCCCAATGTTTCACTATTCAACTATATAACTCTTTATCTTAACCCATACTGTAGTAATCATACATTTTTTCCATATAAACATTTTGATGTAAATACAATTAACACATATGCATACTAACCTATTTTATCCGCTTTATTTCTGCATTATATTGATAAAAACCACACACCCTCGTCCCAAATCCTTTGCACAACACTCCTTTCTCTTCGGTTAACATCGCTGGAGAACACCATGGAGACTAACAACTGGAGGAATGAGAAATCCAAGCAGAAGATTGTCAATGAGATGTACTCAATCTACACACAAAACCCATCTGTCTCATTTTTTTAGTTATTTATGAAAACCATCTCTATTGTTCTTTTTGGTTGTTTACAAAACCCATATGTCTCATTTCCTTTGGTTGTTTACAAAACCCATCCGTCTCAGTTTTTTTGGTTGCTTTTTTTATTTGGATCATGGCGGATATTTCAATGTAGATTTGGTTTTTTATCGATTGATGATAGTTTAGGTGACCTCAATCGATCAATAGAAAATCTGCTCATGATTGTGGAATTTTAAATAATGTTTGGTTGGAAGGAGGAAGAGCTATGGCATATTGGACCTGGTCTTGCACATTGAGAATACCAAATGTCCCCAAGCCTCTATTGTTGAGCTCAATGCATTCATTCACCCTTGGAAATGATTATTTTGTCAAATAATTACAAGGAAAGTTCGGATGAGGGCTTCTATATATTAGATCCAGGTTTCTAGGATATCTCTTTTCCAGAGACATGAAGAATGTGGAATTTTTTCATCTTATCAATCAAATGGGCCAATACCCGTATGAGCAAAATTTCTTTCTTCTCGACCTGCAAGACAAGATTAATGGGCTTTTATCATTCATTATAGGATTAATGGGATTTTATCATCCAACCCAATTTGAGATGTTTTTGTTAAATGATTTGTTGGGGGTTCTTTATAGAGTTCCAAGTGTGACTAAAACTATAATGAGCGAAACAAGATAAATTGTGATCATATGAAATTTTTTGGAAAACTAGTGTGAATCTCGCAAGGCATAGTTGGAACGTTGGTGCCTTATAAGAATGATGTATTGAACCCTAAACTTTCCCAAACCACAATAAAAAAAATGAGAAGTTTTCCAGTTATGTATGCTTTCTATTTCAAACTATGTTATTATTTATACACCTAATTTATAAGCTGCCCATGTAATTTTACCTACTAATATTTGTAGACATGAAGGAGTGGAGGACTTTCAAAGGCTAGGATTAGGGCCTTTGATATGGCATCCCTTGATTGGCCATTACTTCGCACCCCCGACAGATATAGTGACAACTTTCAAAACAACAACAAAACAGATTGTATCCTATCTCTCTGATTTCTTGGACAATTGGCAAGAGAATGATATATGGGTAGAGGAATTCTTGTCTTTTCTGACCAAGAAATAATATGTTTCTTTTCCTGCCCAGTTATGCATATGCATCGAACATTTAAGGATGCACATTGGTTTTCCTTGGTGCACTAAGAAATTTGAAAAGGAACTTAATCGTCATGTGGAAGCTAAAACAAAGAAGAAAATAGATATTGAAAGAAGGAAACAAGCATCTGCAATGCAGTCCAAGATCATATATGAATGATTGGCTTCATTTTTGTCTGGAAACAAGGAAACTACCTCCTCTGGTCACAAACATATAAGGTTCAAGACAATTTCAAGTTTAAATAATGATGAGGATCCTATAGCTATAAATAATAGTGTAGATCAGTACCTAAGAGAAAATTATATTACCAGTGTGAGAAGTCTGAGGGTAGGTGCCCATACCCATTAGAAACAAAAGAATTGGCATAGGTAGGAAAGCAACCATTAACATATAAATAAATAAATTGCCTTAAATTCCTTTTTTGATGAGGATGAGGATCCAGGTGGAAAATCACAGGATATATCTAGGAGGAAAAGGAGAAAGGTTCTGCAACATGATAAATCCTTGGTTGTTCACCCTTCGCATTCAATAGCAGGAGAGAATGCTATGTTCGGAAAACAAGTATCCATAGAAAAATCCAAATATGTAAAAGATGATGTTCTTCTTCTTAAAGACAATGAACTAAAAATATTCATTGCAGCTTGGAAGGACATTTGTTAGGAACAGTTGGTGTATGAGGTCTTTACAAGAATGCTAGAATTGTAATGGATGGAAAACAAGAAGGGGAATAAAAAAGGCACAAGAAAGTTGTTCAAACTTTTCACAATGCAACTGGCTATTGGTTTGTTGAATTTTGATGTGATGTCAATGAACATGGGACTATGGGATAGCCTATATGACACTTTCCAAGAGGTCAACAAACATGATGGCATAAATATTGAAACATAATCCATTTCAGTATTTCTTCCATCCTGTTTGTTGACCTCTTGCAAAGTGTCATAGAAACAATATATTCTGCTCCTTTCTCACATATATTCTTGCACCTCATTTTTAAAATAGTATAGAGCTCCAACATATTTTTATCTTTCCAAATTTTCCTGAATTTCTCATGTTAACATGAATAAAGTTTTGATGGTAAATTGGAAGCAATGCAGAACTGTTTGATTCCCTCTATGTTAAGTTTTTCTCTAATAAATGGAATCAGGTTAAATTGGACAATTCGAACCAAGTCCAAGTGCAATGCGTGATAATATTATTATGGAGAGATGCATTCAACTTTCTTTATTCACCGACTTTCATACCCTTTTATTTAACTTTATCCACCGACTTTCTTGCTATTTTAATCCAATATTATCTTCAGTGCATGGGTGGACCTCTCCACACACTAATCACCATGTGGGTGTTCGGCGAGTGAAGTACTCTAACGTTAAAAAAACCATATGTAGCCAAAAATTCAGGAACATTACAATCATATATTAGGATATAAAACTTTGCAACATTGAGTGGAATAATGGTTTAGGTTGGGCACACAACTGGGAATAATGGTTTAGGTTTAGTAGAGCACTGTATTTAGAAATGGGTGTGTTCAAGGATTGTTAATGACTTTGATACATGATGGTTGTTCAAAAAGATTGTTGCAGAGCTTGAAAGCCGAGTGAAACAATAACAGATTCTGATAATTGCATGGGAAATCCACCAATGTTTATGGCAAGTTTATTAATAGGTAGGATTGATTTAGAGATTCACAGATTCCCAACTCTTTTGTGAGGGCATTCATGAAGTATATCTCCAATGCCCATATTGTGGACTCCATCCTTTTGCAATTACTTTACCTAAAATATGCTATAATCACCTTTCAGATCCATGTCACTTCATTGTATTCTGGAATAAGGAAGAGATCACAATAATGGGATGCTTGGAATGCTAAGACAACTCTCTCACAAAAGCATTTCTACATATGCATACAAATTATGACAACACCAGATGATGATTAGACTGATCAATGTTAAGGCGTTGATTAAGGTTATGAAGCCAAAGAGGGTTGGCTGTCGATGTGTTTATAATGAGAGATCTGATTGATGCTAGAGCCTATAACACTCATGTTTGCCATGTGTTGGAATGACTTTCACCAGTTTGGAATCTGTTTTTTCTTATTTTCCTCTGAATGGATTCCATTTCATTCGAATAATATGATGTTTCATTGAAATGGGCTAGAATTACGTTTCTTTCTTGATTGTACCAGCTCAAGTTTGGAAAATTGATAAAAATGGGAAAAAGTATATGTTTGTCGGGGTTATTCACTTTATAAAACATTCATTTCTATTAAAAATCTGAAAGTTAGACATTTTAGCAAAATAGATGCAAGTCTTATTACCGACTCAGTTTTATGGAGTTTTGGTGTTTGGAATCCATTTGTAGTAGTCTCACAGGTAGAATATTTAATTTGTGTGTCTATCAAGTTCGAATTTTAAATTTTATGGGGAAGCTTTAAAAATGAAAATTAAGAGAATTAAATTATTGCAAGGGATATTGAATCTCATTTATTTATTCATTGAGTTTCAAAACTATTATCTAGAGGTATTGAAAATGAAAGTCCTAGGTTTAAATTTTATGGGGAGGTATTGAATATGAAATTCTCAAGTTTAAATTTTATGAGAAGGTATGGACTAAACTATGGTAATTAATATTCACGCTCATTTAAGTTTCAATTTCTCATTTGTGAATAGATCATTATTTCATTTAATATTAATACTGATTATTTTTTTATTTAATTTTTCACTATGGGAAAATCTATCATAACGAAGTTGTCAAACCAATAGTGAGAATAGTCATCTGTGACTGCTATGAGAAAATACATGCTAAATCATCACAATTTTTTGAGAATAGTTATGAAATACTGAAATAGATGTTGGAATTTCTAAAGCAGTAGAACTAATTCCATCTGTTAAGGAAGAAGGTCACACTTTGGTCTCTGCAAATGGTGGAAGCATTGGTGAAGTTCTTCAACATGTTATAAGTTTTCTTTAACGTGATTCTATAGAAATTATTGAGGCTGGAGAATTAGAAATGAAGGAATAGTTCACTACATTGAGAAGGATTTGGGAAGGTGAAAAAAGGCTTATGAAGTAGTTTTCAATTAGGAATTTTACAGTCTTCGGCTTTGGTGACTTTTTTTTTTTTTTTAAAGATCACATTTATTAGTTTCTTGACAAAATAATTAAAACATTGGTTGTGGATAATCATGAAAAATAATCATTAACAAATTCTATTGCAAAGAACCAATTGTTAGAATTTTTGTCACAAGATGCATAAAAAAATGGCGAAAATGTATTGCTCACTAGAGAAGAATTCAATATTATTTTATATAATAATTTTCATTGGATTAGTCAATGAAAATGGGACTGCGGGATATCCTCTATGACATTTTTCAAGAGGTCAACAAACAGGATGGCCGAAATACTAAAACGGCTTATGCTTCGGGGTGATAGATGTTGGAATTTCTAAAGCAGCAACACAAGTTCCCTCTGTTAAGGAAGAAGGTGACACTTTGGTCCTGCAAAAGGTGTAAGCATTGGTGAAGTTCTTCAACAAGTTATAAGTTTTCTTGAATGTGATCTTATAGAAATTATTTAGGCTCGAGAATTAGCAATGAAGGAATGGTTCATGACATTGAGAAGGATTTTGGACTGTGAAAAATGGCTTACGAAGCAATTTTCAATTAGGGATTTTACAGTCTTAGGCTTTGGTGACTTTTTCGATTTTTTAAAATATCACATTTCTCAGTTTCCTAAGAAAATAATTAAAAAATTGGCTGTGCATAATCATGAATACTTATCATTAACAACTTATGTTGCAAAGAACCAACTGTTAGAATTTTTCTCACAAGCTACATTAGAAAATGGTGAAAATATATTGTTCACTAGAGAAGAAGTCAATATTCTTTTGTATAAGTAGTTTCCTTTGATCAGGTTTGAGCTATCAGATAGTTATTCATTTGAGGAAATCTTGAATTATATTAGGAAACACCAAAATTATTATGAACAAAAGAAGACAAGGTATTCGGCTGCATTGCTCCCAAGGAACAACACAAGTGATCATTCAAGTCTGAGGATATCTGAGCCTTTTCAAATAGCTAGAGAATTTGGTCATGTGACTAGTGTTGATTCTTTTATGTGCCTACTAAAAGCACCTATGCTATCAGATCTGGAGGAGTGGTCACATTGGGATCATATTTTTGCTCCTACACTTGGTCCAATTTTGAACTGGTTGGACAAAGAAGGGAACAATAATAGTTTGCTTTGTCTTATATTAAGGAGTGGAAAAGTAGGCTACATTGATGGTTCAACAACAATGGAAGGCTTCTTGACTACTACAGTGAAGTTGTCTACAAAGAAAACCCTGATCATGTTGCAAACTACAACTTTTTTAGTCTTATTATCTAACCGCCGAGATAAAGAATTTTCAATTATTTGCAACCCATAATTCTGTAGTGATGCATGTTTTACCATGCAAATAGTCCTTGAATTCAACAAAAGGAAATGTCAATTGAATTTATAATAGATAGCTGAGGCACTGATTGGTGTTGCCTATTGATTACAAAGACCAATAAATTACCTTGTCTATTAATACTACATTGACAGGGCATTATTCTTTCTATACTTATTTGCAAGAGTTTTTTACCTATAATTGATTACAGGTTCAGTGGGTTTTGGTTATTCCAACGTGTAGCAATTATGGTATAATGAGTAGTGAACTGAGATTTTGTTTGTTTAGATGAGCAGGTCCAGCTGGGTTAATGTTGAGATCAACAATTTTTATGTTCTTTGGATCAGGAATATCAGACTTGTATACCTTGAAAATACACATCAAGTTCCATGCAATAAGTCTGATTTTCAATGACAAATTCTAATGCATGAATGGTTGGTGATCTACTTGAATTCATTGTTGTATATTTTGTTAATTCAATTTACCTGATTCGTTTATGAACTCTGTGAAAGCTGTATGACCTTATGCAAAGAAATATTGGTCTTTCTAAGTTTGATTTTTTTTTTTGTAGTTGGTTGGTTTGCCAATAGAAATCATGGAAGTAGTTTTATAATGCTATTTTTATTTTGTGTAGAATGGACACTCTTCAGATACGCATGCCATAGATAGGTGAAAATGGCATGAATGAACTAAAAAATATTGCTTTTTGGTTTTAGGAGAAGATTTATATATTTGCTATAAGTCAAGTGTGCTACTTCTCACATTTGAATTGTTGTGATAGTTATTTGTCTTCTGAGGATAGTCCATTTTATCAAATTTTGTTACCATGAAATGATACCTGATGGACTACTTTCTTCAAATTTGAACTGAGACAATATTTCATAAATATCCTATCTATGAATATCACCTTGTAAATATATCTCCTTTCATACAATGTGAGATTCCATTACCGTTTTAATACATATTAACATTTCATTGTAGCATATCTATGGAGCCTTCATTCATTTTCAAAGCAAAACATGTGATGTGGGGTGTGTTGTGAGGTTGGAGGTTGGAATTTCTATCAAGTAGCACCGTCAGTTAGTCGACGTTGTGCAAGAATTTATGTTTGTGTGTGTCATTTTTTATTTTAAAGAAGGATTCTAGATCATATTGGGGTTTATTTCTTAATTAGATGATGCTTATTGTTTGGAACAACACTTCATTTCATAGACACTAAAGAGAGCGGGTGCTGATGGAAAATAAGGCAGATTCCAAGCAATATTTTGGGCTGAATGGTTCTGCTTCTGAAAATTCAGGTTATTTTATTTCTTTGGTTATTTAAAATTTTCCTTTAAATTTGCTACGAGATCCTATACGATAGAGGTATATTTTGATTTATCATTGATGAAAGACTTCATTTTGAATTTGCTGGAGTGATCTAGTGCCAAAATTTATGTCATTTTAAATAACTGTGAAATTTTATATCTGTTGCGACACATAAGATCCTAGATTGATATATGTAAAACCAATTTTGTGGATTGCAGAGAGTGAAACAAAAATAGAGTCATCTTCAGTCTGTAATAGAGAATATGAAGACAAATCTCAGAATCCAAATCTTGTGACCCCAAAGGTAAGTAAATTTGTTGCATACATATCACTTCTTTTTTTTGTACATCTCCATACATCCATTTCCTCTGATATGTGCACTTGTTTTTGCCTTTGTTTCGTCATTACTATGGAAGAGTTGGACCTTTTGATTTCACTCATAACTTGGATACCATGGAAAATAAATTATCTGCATCCTCCCAAGAGGGTTTCTTTGCATCCACTGACTAGCTCTATCTTATATGAAATTCATATCATTTGGGAAACTATTTTATATTAGTCAAGAAATTTTTATCCAGGGCAAAAACTAGTTTTTTACTTTCCTTAGAGAGAGGGGATGAGCATCAACATAGATAACGACCACAAGCCAAAGTGTTCCTATGAGAGATGCCACCAAGACTCACTGTAATGTTAGTACTAGACTAAGAGAGGATACTATTACATCAACCCTACGATTTTCCCCCCAAATCCTTATGCCATATTGGAAAACCTGGTGCACGTAGTGCCTTATAGACCACCTCTATCTCACAGTTGTTACTCACACTCAATTAGTAGTAGTAATATGAAACATAATTATAATCATAGGATATAGTAATGCATTACTAAGACTTGCTATTGTTGTGTACATCACCTAGATCACAATGGTAAATCAGGGAGATAGAGAAAGATGACTTAATAAAAGTTTCCTTATCATGCATGTGAAAGGATATTTTTAGGAGTGAATTTACAAAATTGAAAACTTGTTACTAGATCTTGCAATTAGCTTCTTCCCGAGATCATTCTATACAATACATTCTACTCATTCCATTCATCATTCTTTACAGAATATATATATATATATATATATATATTATATATATATATATATATATATATATATATATTATATATATATATATATATATATATATATATAGAGATATATATAAGTCCATCTGTTGAGACATGTCCATGGGATTGAACTTCCGATTACTTGGATACACAAGGTCTTGTCAACACCCCTTTTGTCAATTATGCTACCACCCCATGCACTTTGCAAAATTTATACTGCATATGGAACAACCTCACATTGTCGGGAGGAGATGTGAATCCAAAATGACTAGGTGCTAAATTTCCACTGTTTCAACTTTAAAGTCTTGATAGTTTATAGATATCATTTAGTTGAGTGAATTCTACTCACATTGTTCATACCTTGTCTCGGCTTGTTTTTGACAAAATTGATCTACCTTGTCTCTACTTGTTTTTGACAAAATTGATCTCTTGGATTAAATTTTATTCCCTTAGATGGCAGTGGTCACAATATCAAGAAAAATGTGATGCAACATGGTAAACTTTGATAACCTTGTAGTTTAATAAACATGTTCCTTGTGTGCACCAGTTTCATGTTTTAAGTCTTAAAGCTACAGTGAGGTTTGAACCAATATCTTCGACTTATATAATAGAAAGATGAGTCTAATAGCATGACCCAATGGGTTATGATGATGAGAAGATCCTTTAGGAGTAAAAAGAAACATGTGGTTTGTGTTGGCTCACTAAGATGTCTTTATATAGGCAATCTCAATCCCTACATTAGTTGTTAACCTAAGGTAAGTATTTTTATCTCAAGAGTGTCAACAAACTATATGCAGTGAATGTAGAGGTTACCTGCTCATGAATAGTTAAAATCACTAATGACTAATTCTTCAATTCAATTCACACAATTTTAGAAAGAACTATCTATGGAAGAAATATTCTTAACGCATTCTACTATTCTATGCAACTTGTTCCAAAATCAATTGAAATTGAATGCAAATAAGAATCACATTTAGAATTGTTCAAATAAAGTTAAGGCTAACTTACTCAATCAAGAAAAGAAACTATAACTTATTGAAAAACATTGTTAATCTATAGCAACCCAAATCAACCTGTGATTCCGAATTGAACAACAACAGTAATTGAATAGCGGTCGATAATTGAACAACAAACAACAATTGAACGAAAAATAGCGATAAAGGATTTCTAGATATCAAACAATCTATATTGCCATATGTGGAAGTTAATCAGTTTTATCTCCAAGATCTATGATAACATCAATTCAAATGAACAACAATCTGCTATTAACACTAATTCACTCATTCCAAGCAAAGCGCTACTTAAGTATGTCACACAACTTCACTCTGAATAATATTGAACAAATGTATGAACCAATATCGAAAATATTTATGATAAATGAAATAACTAATGGTTGAACATTAAATAAATAGCAACAATATAAAAATTATAACACAAGGGAGCATTAGAACTTCTCATGATTGGGCCCAAAGTTGCCAGAAGCCTCTCCTTAATAAAAAATTAGAATATGAAGATGTATCAAACGCAACCTTCTTTCATTAATGCAAGTAACAACTTACAAAGTCACTGAGATAACAATGTATAAGTTTTCAAAAAAAACATTACATATTATCAAAGTCTTAATTGTCTCTAATTGCCTTTCGGCCCTATATATTACATAAAAGAGTAACTAGATAAAAGCAAACCCTTAGGATCAGGGGATCCTGAGAATTTCGCAATACATAATCTGATCATGTGATAAAATAGCATTCTTTTAGCTGATATCCCACTTCCTTGTCTACCCAAGATGATGTAGCTTTTCTGTTTTATGGCCTTGTGTTGTTATGTAAAATGAACAACTCTTGCCCAATCCGTATCTTTGCATACAAAGATAGAAAAAAATCAGTTTCTTGTACTAGATTCACCTATTCTCTCATTAAATGCTTTCATCCAACTTTAGTTGATATTTTCCCCATTTTAATCTATAAATAGAGATAATCATGTAAGGATGAATGGTAAATGAAGCATTTTATGAAGAGAAACCATACCTTTTTCTTGTCCCAACATAATCCCTAGCTTACCTTGTTGCACGTCCTCGTGCAAGCGAATAGTTTAGATGCAACTGATTTAGGGAATAAGCAAGATATACTTCCTCCTTGTAATTCCTAAAACCATTTTTTTTGCTTAAGGATAGCAAAAGCCTAGGTTAACTCCTGATCCTTCAAGTTATAGTCACTACGGTATTGATCAGGAGGATAACATATGATTGGGGTTCTGTAACGACATCCTATCCAATCTAGCCCCATCGTTAAAATCCTATTACTATATTTATAGAAACGAGAAGAGGCAGCTTGGGAGTTTCGATAGCCAAATGGCTCTCAACTTCTCAGAGTGTTACTAGAGACTTCCCACCATTATCTTGATGCAAACAAGGCATCTTTCTTAATCTCCTGGAAATATTCCTTTCCAACCTAAATAATGTTGGTATGGAGTGGCCCCAATTTGCCTACAACACCAGCTCACTACATCAACTGTTTATGCATAAATAGTTGTGAGCCTTGGCCCACTTGAGCTGGTTGGTAGCGAATGAGAGGAATGCCTAAAATTGGATGTCTCCTATAAAAGGGTCAGGGTTGTTGTCCCAGTCATCTTCTAAAACAAAATTATGCATATAGAGTTCACAAAGGAGGAATTGAACCTTCTCATTGTGCTCTCTGAAGCATTTGATAAAGTCGACAGTGGTTTTGATCTCTACCAATTTTCTAGCCTTAGCAGCCTTAACTTTTAACAGGAGGTATCTTTCCATGAGAAATAAAACATAATTTGTGGCGAGGGCTTGGCAAGATAAGGTTTCTAAATAAAGAGAGCATATGGTCTCCATTTGCTCTCTAGCCTTTTGCAATTGACCTTTAATCTTTCAACCTTCTTTTTCTCAGCCTTATACTGAGGAAAGGTCTGATCTTCAGTGGTGGTAATTGCTTCAAACTTCTTCCTTAACCCTTGATGTTCATACAAAGGGAGCACCTTTTCCTTGTTCTAAGCCAGTTCCTGTTGAACCATCAGTAGCTCATTCTGCAATTTTCTAATGATGGCCTCTCTTACCAAGCGGGTGTAAAGGGGTGTCTCATCTAGTTGGGCCTATCCATCCTAGGTCTCCGTAAGGTCTCTTTGCACAACAACTTCAGCTGCTTCTTGAATTATATAATCAAATCAAACATCTTGTTCAACATCTGCTTGGACAACATTACCCACAGTGGGGTGGTCTGTTTGGGTTCCCTGCAAAAAGATATAGGGTTCCTCAATTTGCATGGAAGTGTCTTCTCTCATAGCTAGCTCAGTCTGGGTTTCTTTTAGACAAACCACAAGAAACTCTATCTGAGTTGTTATCACTCAAATTTTCCCTTAGAAGTTATCAAAAGAAGGGACACTCTGAGGTAACCACAAACAAATATTTTAAGTACAGAATCTAGCCAATTTGTACTCAGAGATAGGGGTGATTTTAGGGGCGAATGTTCGCCCTTTGGCGAAATTAAGGGGTTTTAAATTTTTAGTGGGCGAATATTTTGTATCATAGTACATTTTTACAAATCACCTCAAATAGCCCACCTTATTTTAAGGGAGAGGGTAAAAAAGGTAAATTTAGCCCTTGAAATTAGGAGTTACAACCTTCCATTCGCCCATTTTCTAGAATAGGTTTTATTTAAG